>CM077218.1:25324739-25432239 GCA_039654775.1 Spinibarbus caldwelli
TATTTTTAAATATTTTACATTTCCTTTTGTAATATATCTCCTCTAATCACCAAAATCTCAGAGGCAGTTTTGATTGTAGTAGAGCTGAACTGGGTGACCACTAGATGGCAGCTGCCCAAAGCAACACAGTTACTCAGCATGAGGACAAAAAGAAAGAAGATACTGTTTCTGTGGAATCAGACAGACGGAGAAATGGATTGAAAGCAAAACAAATATGTGACCCTGGACCACAAAACCATCAGTTTTTCAAAATTGAGATTAGGCCTAAATAAGCTTTCCATTGATGTATGGTTTGTTAGGATATGACAATATTTGGCTGAGATACAACTATTTGAAAATCTGGAATCTGAAGGTGCAAAAAATCTAAATATTGAGAAAATTGCCTTTAAATATGTACAAATTAAGTTCTTAGCAATGCATATTACTAATCAAAACTTAAGTTTTGATATATTTACAGAAGTAAAATTACAAAATATCTTCATGGAACATGATCTTTACTTAATATCCTAATGATTTTTGACATAAAAGAAAAATCTATCATTTTGACCCATACAATGTATTGTTGACTATTGCTACAAATATACCCATGCTACTTATGACCGGTTTTGTGGTCCAGGGTCACATATGAACAAATTTCTATTATAGTTGAGCACACGAGGTAGGCTACTAAAACCTGTAATACAAGATCTAATTTTTCAGTGACTATAATCATTATTTTAAGTATGACTATTAACCTCTGCATTAGCAGCTGTTTTAATGTATTAAATGTTAATTTATTGCCTTTTTTCAAATAAAGCTTAACCAATATCTAGGCTATTATTTAATATATTTAATATTATGTATTCTATTGAATATATTTATTATTATTTAAATTTGACATTATTATATATATATCATAAATAATGACCTTTCATGACCTTTCTCCTTTATAGCCTGTTCATTTATTACCAACTGCTATGAGGGTCAGTGTGTTTCCTAAACCCAGTCTGTTCAGATTCATGCAGAATTGATCCCAAAACAAATATATATATATAATCTTGTATTATTAAATAGTGGGAATTTTACTCAGACTGCAACTAGAATTTATAATAATAATAATAATAATAATATTTTATTAGAAAATTATATAAAAAATATTTGTATCATTGCATTATGATACCAAATATTATTTTACTATATTATGTATAAAATACTGTATAATTTTTCATATAAAACACATTAAAAGTGGACATATTGATTCCTTTAAGTTCAAATTGATTTGTATAGCGCTTTTACCAATGCATGTTTCAGAGCAGCTTCACAGAAACATTTTATGCAGAAGTTGTAACAGATGAAATATGTAAACAGTGTCGTTTCCTCCATAAGTTTGTGTTCATATATCACAGCCTGCATGTTCGTCCACGATCTCGCCCTCAGCGTGTGTTGAGTCACAGTAAAACACATTTCCGGGTTCTTCATGACCGCTCCCATTTTGTCTGTGTGTGTGATTTGTGCTTCGAGCATGCGATTAGGTAACTCCTGTTCCTCCTCCTACAACTACAACTTTCATGCACCCAAAATGGTGTGTGAGTGTCAGCCCTCTCTCTTCTCTTCTCTCGTCCTCCTCCTCCTCCGCTGGTCGGTGGTGTGGTGTTGTGTTGTAAAGCCCTGCCAGCATGTCAGCTGATCGCGCATGTTTCACCCCCCAGTCAAAGAAAAAGAGCCTATTTACATCCACTGAGCGACATAACAGACCTAGAGCGCGATTATCACTCATTATGAATTGCATCGCGCATTGATTTTTAACGTGTTTACATTTACATTCGCTTTAAAATGAAACGCGCCGGTACTAATAAAATAATCTATTTAAACACATGCAGACAGAAGATTTTAGGATGTGCATGCTCTGTGCGCCGATATTTTACATAAATATATGATTAATGCTTTAAAAAAAAAAAACAATCAATAAAGCTAGCTTATAAAAAATATAACCTGCATCATTTAGTAATTGTGTAACAAAAGTTATATATATTACCTGTTTACATGCACCGATCATTTTAACAGATGTAGATCAATATTTTTATATTAATGATTTAAAAAGTTAGTTTACAAAAAATATAACCTGTTTACATGCATTAATCAGATCTTGATCAATATTTTTATAATAATGATTTAAAAAAATAAAAGCTATAGCTTACGAAAAAAATAACCTGTTTACATGCACTAATCATTATTTTTTTATCTTAATATGCAACACATATAGATTTATATTTTAATATACGTGCATTGATTTCTATTTAGGTACATGCTTTAAAAGTTATGTAAAAAATAAAAAATAAAATAAAAACTTGCTAAATGTACATGCACTGACCATGTCACTATTTTAAGATATGCATAATGCTTTTATTTATATTTCGGTTCATGAACCAACAATATATTTACGTGCAGTATATAGAAACACTATATTTAACGCATACAATGAATTTATGCGCAGTATGCTATTGCACACGAGGCAGGTATTTAAATGCATTTAAATGCATCCATTACAAGACCCTTTCTGTCATGCAATCAGCATGAAACTGAATTCAGGAGAATATGGTCGCTGTTGCAATACTCCTTTGTTTACATGCAAGTCCTCCTGTTCGGCGGAAGGAGGCTTTTTGGTAGTGCAGTGCTGTGTGTGATTCCTACCAGCTGTTTCCCGCCTTGAAAGACATCCGATCAGCTGCAAACACACACATGCAGAAGAAGGAGGGAGGGAAAGAGAGCGAGCGCGCGCCACACACACTCACACTACGAGGGAACCCCATCAGCTGGAAGAGTAGAGTAACCTTACAACTCAACACTCATCTTACGCGCTCATGCCCCAAATCAGCAGGACACGCACAGCTCTGCTTCTTAAATGAGAAAGAGACACGAAGAAGCAGTTTTGTTTTTAAACCGATAAAGTACAAGAAGAATCGAGGAGCCAGAGCTGGAGAGAAGCGGGGAAGCATGGAGTATTTCATGGTACCAGCTCAGAAGGTGCCCTCCTTGCAACATTTCAGGAAAACCGAGAAAGAAGTCATAGGGGGCTTGTGCAGGTACGTGAGAGCCCCTTTTAATAAATGCGCACACATATGTGCGCGTTTCTTTAATCGCGCGCCAACAGCAGCTGGGCTACTACGAGAGTAACATGCATGCATGATTTCTGTGTTATTGTGTACATGCGCCTATCTAGTGGCTTAACACGGGACGGAACCCATGCGAGACTCGGTTTTCTAAATTTAAAACAACTCGCGGGGGTCTATGGAAGCCCCTTGGCTTGTCAGGTCAGTGTTACCTATGAAATATCTCGGCGAAATCGATGCATTTTGTGTCTAACAAACACAAACCACGTGGTTGCATGCACACACACACCACGCTGCTGGTCTCGCGCGTGTATTTAATATCAGAAACCGTGCTTATTTCGTCCCAGCAGTGAATTTGTCGTCGTATAGAGGGGTTTGTGGATTAAAAGTGCGTTTGGGCTCAAGTTCGCGTGTTTTTGGGGCTTAAGTTATTGTGGGCAGTGCGGCCATGCTTGGGGCTCGTGCATTTGGCGTCGTCTGTTTCTCATTGCTATCAAATATTAAAAGTCTCCAGACTGCAATTGCATACGAGTATCCCCCACATACGAGGCTGAAATGGGCGTTAAGCGCGAGAAATCTCGCCGTGCGTGCGGCGGGAGAGAGATCAGATGATATTTGGACTGCGTCGCTGCTGCCGCATGGACGGAGGAAGCGCATTGTTGTAATGGCGGACCGTATAATCCGCGAACACGATGTTTTTTATTTAGGCCAGCGAGTATGTTGATCATCTCGCTCGATGTTACAGTGTCGACCCATTGTGAGTGGAATATGGGGTATTTAGAGGTTAGTAAATTAATAACTGGTGTTATTTTAATAAGGGGGTGTGTATGCTGTTGAAGGAAGGCCCGGTCAATGCGTCTGCGATCCGTTCTCAGAAGGGGGCGGGGCCAGTGAGCCGATTAGCGCAGGGCGTTCTGGGGATTGTAGTTTTTCCCTAAAGTAAATCGCATACAAATGATGCGTATGGTCTTAGCTATGTTTGTGCTGCTTTTATTCACTGGACACTTTGCAGAATTACATGGGTTATCAATATATATCGGTTGAAGGGATCCAAAGTACATAGACTAGCATGGTTTTACAATTGTATAAAACACCAAGGTAGTGCGGGGTACTTTTGTTGTTGGTGAAATGTTGCTGTACTTATAAAGTATACATATTACTAGCAATCTGGTCATTTTATGTTTTCCTTTTTTGGTTAAAACCATGTTACAGTTGTTCCTTCTCTCTAATAGTTATTTAAACTGAGGGATGCATATTTTTATTATTATTTTAATAGCAGTAAATTTATTTCATAATGCTATGAATAAAAACACCCAGACATATGAGCAGTGTTCGGTAATATTTTATCAATCTTGTCATTTATCTTTACAAGCTTGTACCCTCGCGCTTTGTCAACTTTAACCAAATTTGTTAATATTATTATTATTATTAAAACATTTTTAAAGTTTTATTAAAATATTAGTTGTAAATTATTATTAATTACTATTGTTATTGTTTGAGTATTATTATTAAGACATTATTATTATTATTATTATTATTATTATTATTATTATTATTTTAAAATATTATTTGAAATTATAAAATTATTTTAAATTGGTTTTATAGGTTGATTTATATTTAATATAAAACTTGTATGTATTACTATTTACTATTGTACGTTTTATTTATTTATTTATTCATTTATTTATTTATTTTATGGCAGCTTTAATTACACACATGCAAAGTCTCTCACCCCAAACTGAAATTTAAACTCCCTTTTGACCATTCTATTTTCATGCATAAAAGAAGTTGGGTCATATTCAATGCATATGGCTGGAAACGGCTGATCTGACCATCTCTCACGTTCCACAGTTGGCTCTAGTTGTGATTTTGGCATTGGATCTGTTTGCTGGGTTTTGAGCCGCTTGGACATAAGGAAGCGAGCAGGGAAACCTCTCTCTCTCTCTCTCTCCCCTCACAATTATTCGCCATGTTTGTCCTCATGCAGCTGAGGCGCTGCTGATAAGAGAGGCTTTCCAGAGATACCCTGTGAGATGCCCAGACAGGGAGGAAGTTCAATTAGGGTTTGATTTCCTCGGCCAAAGCACGCATGTGTTCGTGTGAGGCAGAGATTTCCAGGGGCTTGAGTTTAGAGACAATGGGCTTCAATGAGCATTCAAGAAAGTCAATATTTTCTACTTCGCACTCTGATGTTTCTCTCAATCAAGGTTGCATCCTGTTTTAGAGATGTAAGCAAAAGGAAAAAGAGCACTTTTAGTTATTATATAAACAGTATAACTTACAAAAAGAATTCATTTAACATTATTCAACTTTCTTTGAAGCTCAGTGTTTACATTTCAGACACATTGTCCAAAACAAGACATCTTGCCAAGTTTCCTTCATAAAAAGTACCTTAAAATGGGAAAAATGATCATGGTATGGTAGTACCATGGTGGTATTTGAAGTACATTACAGTTTTATTTAAATAACATGGGGTTTCAATATAGTAATCAAACAGTGCCATGATATGGATTTTAATTATATACCATTTTAACCTGTTTTGCTATTTCTCTTAGCACGTGATTATAATACATGCTCCGTTATGACCCATGAGGTTAAATGTAATAATTACACTTTTAAAGTAAACTAAAGTGCTGTAATGTCTCCTCTTCACAGCTTAGCAAACATTCCCCTCACCCCAGAGACGGCGCGGGACCAGGAGCGGCGTATTCGGCGGGAAATCGCCAACAGTAATGAGCGCCGGCGCATGCAGAGCATCAACGCTGGCTTCCAGTCTCTGAAAACACTCATCCCGCATAGTGACGGAGAAAAGCTAAGCAAGGTGAGTCAGAGAGCTCTTGTAAACAAACTGGGAAGAGTGTAAATCATTGATTTGAATGAGTAGTTCACTTAAAAATGAAAATACTTACGCACCCTCAGGTTGTTCCAAACCCATATTTGTTTCAAGCTCTAAACAAAGTTGGAGAAGCGTCTTATAAGTACAACAGAAGTAGTCAACATAGCTTATAATGCTATAGTGCAAATCTTCTCAAGTAATACAGTAGCTGAGTGTGTGAAATTTTCTTGGTTTTTCTCTCATAATCTTCTCCTCCAGTGAACTGGGATTGGATCCTTTACTCACTGAGTTGAATCTGATCAGTCCAATGTGTCAATGAATCATTCAGAAAAGCTTTGAGAACCAGATCAACTGATTCATGGAACTGATTAAAAGTGATTCATGGAACTGATTAAAAGTGATTCGCTCACAAATCAGAGGCTGTTCACTGAAAATCTTGACATGGAAGTATCACTGGTGCGGCTGTCAAGATTTCAGTAAATATATATATATATATGGTCCATATTACAGTCTTTGGTCACTATGATAGCTTTTTGTGAGAAACGGACTGAAATATAAGTAATTATTCATTGATAATCTTACCGTCTGTTTTGTTGCATTGGAAAGATCTAAACAGATTTGTGAGGGTGTGTAAGTAACGACAATGTTCATTTTTAGGGTGAATAATTCCTTTAAATATAGATTTTATGTAAGAGTAAATGCTCCCACAAAATTAAAATGTTAATTATGATTTTCTTTAAGTTTAAATGAAGTCTGCCTGATTTTTTTTTTATATATATATTTTTTTTATCTCACCAATGTTACCACATGCCATACATCAGTTATACTTGTAATTGTCTATTTGCTTGTATGTTTTGAAGATATATTTACTTTATTCCTTTACGATAATTAATATATTAATCAACGTAATTATTTAAAAAAAGTAGCCTGCTTATATAAATTAATAAAAATGCACAAAATAAATTTGATGTAATCGTGATGTATTGTGATATCGAATTAAATCGAATCGTTGACATGATAATCATAATGGAATTGAATCGTGAAACCACTGCCAATTCACACCCCTAATCATTACTCCAGTCTTCAGTGTTACATGATCCTTCAGAAATCATTCTAATATGCTGATTTGATGCTCAAGAAGCATTTCTTATTATTATAAACGTTGAAAACAGTTGTGCTGCTGAATATTGTTGTGGTCACTGTAGTTTCTCAGGTTTAAATGTCTTTACTGTCACTGTTGACTGATTTAATCCATCCTTGCTGAATAAAACTATTAATTTCTTTTTTGAAAAAATCTTACTGACCTCAAACTTATAAATGGTCGTGTACTTCACCTAAGATGCTCAGCATCACTTTGACTGAACTGTGGTCCATCATACCAGTACATTCAGATCAGATGGATGTAATGCAATCTCTTTCTCTCTCAGGCTGCCATCTTACAGCAGACGGCCGAATACATCTTTTCTTTGGAGCAGGAAAAGACGAGGCTGCTGCAACAAAACACCCAACTCAAACGCTACATACAGGTGAAGCTCTTCATATAAATATCTTATCAATAAAACCGATGAAACATGACTGTTATGAGGACAGTCCTGTCATCTCATGTTTTCCTCTTCCTCCCATCAGAAGGAGTTCAGCGGCTCATCCCCGAAGAGGAGGCGCGCCGAGGAGAAGGATGAAGGCATTGGATCTCCAGACATTCTGGAGGAGGAGAAGGTGGAGGATCTTCGGCGAGAGATGATCGAACTCCGACAACAGCTGGATAAAGAACGCTCCGTTCGCATGATGCTGGAAGAACAGGTATTGTTGATAATGACTGATGGTTAAATATTTTTAAGAGATGTTTAAAATGATATATAAATATGTATAGAGGGAGATAATTATATTTAAAATAACATTATAGGTCAATTGCAGATAAATGTTAATACATTATATTAATAATATATTATTATCGGCAAAAACCGATAAACGCCACTTAAAAAAAAAAAAAAAAAAGAGCTGATTGCAGTGCATTATCCTCCATATATAGCGCGAGCTGAACCCTAAACTCGTTTTGTCAAAAAAGCCAGTATTGTCCACTTTCAAGGCGTCGCGAGTTCACGTTTTACTGCAGAAGCAGACAAGTGCCCTTGTTTTTGAACAGAAGCAGATAAGTCCATTTTAGCGAATCAGCACGCTGTATTCAGGTCAGGTGACAAGGCTACTTTCACTTTGAAAAGACGCGCTAGCTGAGAGGAGTTTCGTCAAAGCTAACTGAAGTGATCGAGGATGGATAATTTTGACGATCTTGATGAACCTGTGATATCTTCTTCAGGGCGAAAAAGAAAA
Source organism: Spinibarbus caldwelli (assembly GCA_039654775.1). Classification (NCBI taxonomy): domain Eukaryota; kingdom Metazoa; phylum Chordata; class Actinopteri; order Cypriniformes; family Cyprinidae; genus Spinibarbus; species Spinibarbus caldwelli. Next base: position 25,332,993 of record CM077218.1, read on the forward strand.
TAAAAGCTGAAACGTCTTCACGGAGCCTTGCAAAAGCAGCATGTTACAATGGTGAGGGAAAAGCTCTGTGTATTGCGTGTAATCACAACCATACAGTTTATGATCACAACAACGTTTGTCAGGCATCTACATTGTCATCTGAGGAGATTAAAAGATTAAACGAGTGTTTTTTAAACTCTAAAACATGAAATGTGGGGTTATCTGCTTTTGCCAAAAAACGACTTTTGGGAGTTATCTGCTTTTGCTATAAAACAAACTTTTAATATGTAAAAAAAAAAAAACATACTTTCAATTAACTTTCAATGAACTAATTTTGTAAGTTACCTGTATTTGTTTAAGTTATTATTACTTAATCAAAACAACCCAACTGCAGTTTGATTGATATTACTTGGAATGCGCAATTAAAAAAAACGTGATTTCTGAAAAAAAAAAATGGAGTTATCGGTTTTTGCAAATAAACTCTTCATTCATATATATATATATATATATATATATATATATATATATATATAAAATAAGATGCAATTGTATAGGCTAAAATTTCTATATTAGTGTATTTGTAAAGGATATGCTCAAGAAAATTGTAGGGATTTCTTAAGTCCTAAATTAATTGATTGTAACTCCCTTTTTAGCTTAATTTGTACCCCATTACAGAGAGAGTTCTCAGTCATAATTCAATTTTTTTATTTTTGTTTGTTTTTTTCGTTATTTGACAAATTTTGCAAATCTTCAGTAGAACTCATTGGGAGCTGTTTGATCTGTCACTTGCAGTTTTGGTTAACTAAATCTCGCATATCTGTATTCATCATGGCCTGGTGCTGAAGAGTTGTCGTCTGTGAAATCCGTTATCAAACTTTTCTTTTGCTGCATCAGTTTGCTTGCTAAAATTAGATCGCTTTAGTCTTTGCATATTTAATGAGATATCACAGAAGGTGCACAGCTCCCCCGAGAGCTTGAATCGTTTCTGAACATCACACTTGAAGTGCAAATTACACCCCAATCTCTGCTGCTATCCATGAAACGCGCTAGAGAAACTTCTATTTTAGAGAAAAATATTAAGAGGAAAGACTCTCTCCAGTGTTTTCTGGATATGTATTGACCTCTGTTTCTTTGTGTGTTTCTGTTAGATCCGCTCGTTGGATGCCCACTTGTACCCAGAGAAGCTAAAGGTGATCGCTCAGCAGGTCCAGGAGCAGCACGTGCAGACGCAATCTCTGCTTCGTCTTCAACAGCAGCAGCAAGACCAGCTGGGAAAAGAGGCCACAACACCTGCTCGCAGCCCACTGGTCAGACAGACTCTCGGTTTTTATTGATAAACTAACATTGACTGATATACTGATGGTGATATGAATCAGTAGATGAAATGCTTCATAAAAGAGAGGTTTTGCAGTGCAGTTTGTCAGTGTTGATCTGATGTGTTGATCCACTAGAGGGCATTAGAAGAGTTAAGACATCAAATTGCATTTGCAATCCATTTAACTTCTATAATGTGACAGATTTCTGAGTGACATAATTTTCAGAAAATAATGTAGGTTGGGACTTCATTTAGCCTATGAATATTTGACTGTGTAGTATATTTTTGTATTGTTTTAATGCAAAGAGAAGCTGGTTTAGAAGCAGAGAACATTATTCAATTATTACATTTTGATAAAGGATTACTGACGCATTTTTTTTTTTTTTTTTTAAAGATATTAACTTTTATTCAGCAAAGGCACATTAAATTGGTCAAAAGTGACAGTGAAAACATTTATAATGTTGCAAAAGAGTTAAATTCTAAATAAAAGCTGTTCTTCTGAACGTTCTATTCATTAAAGAATCCTGGGGAAAAAATGCATTGCGGTTTCCTCAAAATATGAAGCAGCAAAACTGTTTTTAACATTTATGATAATTATTAAAGGTTTTGTGAGCAGCACTCAGCATATTAGAATGATTTCTGAAGAATAAAGTGACACTAAAGACTGGAGTAATGATGCTGAAAATTCAGCTTTACATCATAGAAATAAATTTCATTCTAAAATATATTCTTATAGAAAACATAGTTCAGATAGTTCTTTTAAATTGCAATATTTCATAAAATATCTTCATTCTATTTTTAAGTTAATTAAATGCAGCATTGGTGAGCATAAGAGACTTCTTTCAAAAACATAAAAATCTTACCGACCCCAAACTTTTGACCAGTAGTGATATTTTTTTTTTCTTTTGAATAATGTGTACTTATGAATCATGCACAATACGACCATATACATTAAGTAAATATATACATAAATAAAGTGTCAGTTCTGATTTCTTGTTTACTTTGTTCATAGAAAAGGTCTCTGTAATTTATCGTAACCCTCCCTCCTGCTGTGTTGCTCAGGTGTTTTCTCCTGCCACGCCGCCTGCACCCACTCATCACGCCACAGTAATTGTTCCCGCCCCTGCGCCGCCGCCCCCTCCCCATCATGTCACTGTGGTAACCATGGGCCCCACCTCTGTGATCAACACAGCGTCCACATCACGACAGAACTTGGACACCATTGTGCAGGTAAAACACTTTCCTGCCCAGCTCATGGAGAAAGTCCTGAATGAGAGAAAGTCCTGATGGAATGAGATTTAACTACCAGATTCCCATTGTAGAGATGGTGTGGCTTAGTGGCCATATATATATGTGTGTGTGTGTGTGTGTATGTATGTATGTGTGTATGCATGTATGTGTTAAAGGGGTGGTTCACCCAAAAATAAAAATTACCCCATGATTTACTCACACTCAAGCCATCCTAGGTGTATGTGATTTTCCTCTTTCAGATGAATACAAAATTGTAATAAAAAATGTCCTAGCTCTTCCAAGTTTTTTTAATGGCAGTGAGTGGCTGTTTATATTCAATAGTCCAATAAAGTGGACTTCATCCATCCATCATAAAAAGTACTCCACACAGCTCCGGGGGGTTAATAAAGGCCTCCTGAAGTGAATCGATGCGTTTTTGTAAGAAAAATATCCTTATGTCAAACTTTATAAACCGTAATCTCTAGCTTCTGCAAACTGTCGTACACGTATTCACGAGAGAGTGGCGTTGGGCGTAGCGTAAGCTCTGAAAAGAAGTGACGAACGCGGAAGCACAGAGGAGAAAACAAAACACCGCTTGCGAATTAGAAGTTCAAAATGAGGATTTGTAAAGAAAAATGTCAGAAGATTTCAATATATGTGAAGAGGAGACTGGTTTTCCTTTGCTGTAATAAAAACTTGGTTCTCGCGAGACTAGCATATTCTCACCGTAGTTTACGCTTTGCCTACGTCATCCGCTGAAACACCACTCTCTTGTGAACAAGCGTACGACAGTTAGCCGAAGCTAGAGATTACGGTTTATACAGTTTGACATGGATATTTTCCTTACATTGATTCAGTTCAGAGGGCCTTTATTAACGCCCCCTGAGCCATGTGGAACACTTTTTATGATGAATGGATGCACTTTATTGGACTTCTATTGGACGTTCATATTTGGCCATTCACATATTTTAATATAACTCCGATTGTATTCGTCTGAAAGAAGAAAGTCATATACACTTTGGATGGCTTAACGGTGAGTAAATCATGTGGTAATCTTCATTTTTGGGTGTGAACTATCCCTTTAAGTGTATCTTCACACTTCACAAGTTTTGGTGTGGACACTAGGGAACTTGCACCTGAACTCGTAGATTAAAACGTGAGAATATCTTGAGTTTGTTAACCACAGACCAAATGTAAAACTAGTTGTTTTGGATAATAAAGTGAATAATTTGGATGTTTAACAAGTCAACTGACAGTTTCTTCCTGTTTTCCTGCAGGCTATCCAGCACATCGAAGGCACGCAGGACAGGATGGTCATGCCCGAGGAGGAAAAGCGCCGGGCGGTCATCGTCACCCCGGGCCGTGTCCTCACAGACACCGGCGACTCCGACACCGCCTCTGACAACGAAGGATCTGAGGACTGTTAACTGCCCCGGTCACCCCCACCCCCATATCGCCCCACCACATGTAACAGGGGGCGCAAAAAGGGGGTGAGGGGGTCTGTGGCGAAGGGCCTCCCACAGAAATACTCTTTCTTTCTTTCTCTCTCTCCTCTCTTCCTGTCGCTGTCTTCTTTACACTCGCATACGGGACTCACAGACTCAATGACTTGAAGGTTTTTTTGGGGGGGGGGAATGTTCCAGGAAATGTGCCACAAACACGAGCACGCTTATGTATACTCACACAGTACACTATAACCCCATAGCACTCTGGTAACTTGAAACATTCATATTATACAGCTCTTACTCATACTCCGTCGAATTGTCCTCTGTTTCCACAATGCACGCTCCTAGGTAAGCGATTTTGTGAGGGAATCACAAAATCTGCCTCAGAATCTGCCACAGGTCTTCCAGGCCTCTGCTTCATCACTTCCTGTTCTACATCCTGCCCATGAGAGGGCAGTAGAGTGTTCTGATTGGAGGAATTCCATTACCGCGTCTCATCTCTCAAAATGAACCCTTTGCCCCGCCACCCTCTGGTTGCATCATATTACTCTTTCCGTTCTGGGGAGGCTTGAAGCATCACTGTGAGCCAATGAGACTTCAGAAACCTGTTCCACACCATGGCTTCCGAAACTTTAGAGGAAATGTTACCTTTTGTTTTTTTTTTGCTGGCGGGCACCTTTGATTGTCATGTTGTCAATGGAGGGACAAAGACCGCCACTGCTTCGAGGGGCTTCAAGCACTTTGTAAATAACGCAAAGTTATTACGCAAAGAGGGGGGACTTTGTGCACTTAATGTCGCTTACCTTTACTGGGCTGGGTTCCCAGTATGCTTGTTGGTGTAGGGTGAAGCACTTCCTCCGTCGCGTCAAACGCCCCCCCGGTCCTGTCCTCACAGATCTGATTTTGAAATTCTGGCCGAATTTTTGTCGTTTGTGTGTCAAATGGAATAAGCTAACTGTCAGGTACTCGTACCTGCAAGGAAATTTGTGTGTTGCTTTTAGCACACTCGCTAATGTAAACGTAAAGGTCTTGTTTTTTTTCTTTGTTTTTTTTTTAGAAAGTGTGAAAATGGCACTACCAGGGTTGTTGTGGCCCGATTTCAGCCTATGCAGCTCTTTTGGTTCTCGTCCCCCTTTGAGAGCAACTTCGTGACCCCTTTGGTCTTCTCCCGGAAGTATTGTCCTGTCCATTTTTCATGTCCAACGCTCCGTAACGATGTTTACGGCGACACCGAAGAGTGACTAGCCCGTAATCATGCGCTCTAGCTCTATGCACTCGCTGGTTCACTCTGCTCGCTTGAATGTTTAGTTTCCCTGTATCACTCGGCATACGACAAGGACGTTCGTACATGCCGCAGATAATCACGTGCAAGGTGGTGCTACTCCTGCGTGAGCTCTCCGGATAAGCCAAGGATGTTCAATCCGGCTTCCAGAGGACCAGTGTCCACTAGAGTTCGGCTTCAACTCCAATTATACAGGATTACTACAGGTATGGAATGGGACACGTTGGAGCTAAACTCTGCAGGACGTTGGTTTTTGGACCAGGCTTGGACACTCCTGGGATAAGCCATGCGATACTGTGAGCTCTTCATACCCCTGGTGGGATCGAGAGACCGAGCGTATCCAGTGCCGAACAATGGCCAGTGGCTTGCCTTAAAACAGCTTCGGTGTGCACGGTGAGGCACAGAGGCCTGCCTTAAACTAGCCCTGAAGTTGGCGCTAGAGAGCAAGGCCGGAGGACGCAGTTAAGACGCGGCACCCCACGTTCATCTCTTCTCACAGTTCACATTTCCAAACATTCCAGAACGGTCTACCGTTGTGTTTAGCGTTGAGTTGTCGATGCTAGAGTCGGCAAGATTTGGCCATAGACGAAGGTGAGAGGTGTCTCTTTTTTTTTTTTTTTTTTTGACTGAAAATTCAAAATGTGCATGTCCCCCTTCCCTTACGAAATATTACAGGGAATCTTTTTGCTGCTGGACAGATTGTTTTTTTTTTTTTTTTCCTTCTGGATTTATCAGGTAGCTGGACCTTGTCATTCGTATTGCGGTGAAGGCTGCAGGGTATCATGGCTTCCAGAAGAACGGGCTGGTCTAATTTTGGCAGATTTAAAAAAAAATTTTTTTTTTTTTTTTTTTTGTACTCATGCGTTTTTATTTTGGATAATGGGTCGTAGAGACTAGCGTCCTGCTCATGCTGTCTTCTCATGTGTAAGTCTGTAATAACGTTTTTTTGTCTTCGCAAAAAATCTCTTTCCCTCTCCCGCGTTTGAACATTTCCTCTACCGAAGCCACAGGGTGTCTATTTTTTTTTGTGTATTTTCTACTCACAGAAATCACTGTAAGAAATCGTGAGGACATATCAGAGGTTGGGTGTGTCAAGGGGAACGGGGGCAATTTTATGAACCTGAAGCACTTACTGTAGTATAACGAGGAACGACTCTTGTTTTCAAAGAGATGTTGTCCTCAACCGAAGCTCTTCTCGCTGTGATTTTTGAACCACACGGCTGTGTTTATCCTTCAACGTTTGTCCTGGCACACCACACGTCCTCTGGCGGTCTCCGCAGTCTCCAGACTTGTCCTGTCTCTCATCCTCTCCCTCTTTTATTGTCTGTCATCCCTTTTAATATTTTTTGTTTCTATTTTTGTTGTTTTTCTTTATGTGGGACAGTCAGTCCATTTGGTTGAGAAGCTATTGTATTTTTTTTTAACTGGGGAAAAGAGGCTTGTGCCTTTGTAAAAACAGAATAATAAAGTTTGTACTTTGTTTTTTACAACTTCTCAGTGTATCGTGTAAATATTTCTGTCGTCAGTATGAATTGTACAGTATGCTTTGCCTGCATTACACTCACATTAACAATTAACATTATAAAAAGCTTGCTAGGTTACACATCAAATAACAAATCAGTTCAACTTTTATATTTAAAAATATTCCTTTGAATGTTAGAGTGACGTGCATCTGTGGCATTTGAATTGCACTTGGGTACCTCATAAATGGGATGACAAGCTCAGATTTCTTTCGGGTTTTCTTTGTTGTACGCGAGTACACCCCTGAACACTCAAAGAACAATTTACGATTTCCTTCAATCTGACATTTAAGCGATAAGTAAGCTAAAAAGCTGTTTTTCATCAGGAAAGCGAGTGTCAAGGAGAAGTAAATGGTTTAATACTACAAAAGATTTACCTAAATTTTCAAACAATGTCTAAGTAAATTCAAAATTAGCATGTTTATCATCACCTGGCACCATAAAAAGTTGTAAGTTCAGGTGGCTAACCAGTCACCAAGATGTGGATGTGTTCCTTAAATTTTTTTTTTTTAAATATTTTCAAACATAGTCCTAACTTACCCATAAATTTGGTATAACACGCAAAGTTACTGTATATAGAAACTTGTTTCTGCCATGGGTTTAAAAAAAAAGTGTAACTGCACAATTCTGACTTTTTTCCTCACAATTCTAAGCTTGTCACAGTTCTGGGTTCATATCTCGTAATTCTGACTTTTCCCCCAGAATTGGAAGGAATAAAAAGTTCTCATTACCTTTTTATTGTTTTTAGTTCTGTTTTGGAAACAGGTTTCCATACATCTTACATTGCTTAAAACTACTAACCGAATGCAAGTACACTGTCCAAGCACTCACTATGCTACTGCTTTCGTGTACTTGCGTTATGTTTCTAGCCTAAGTTCACAATGAGCATCTCTGGGGAATCACAGGACGTAGGAGTCATGAAGTTCATTAGTTGTAAATGATTATTATTGTTATTAAATTGCTTAATTTATAATGGATTTGCATAATTTTTTCAAAATCCCAGAACAACAGAAAACCCTAAACAAAAGAAACAACCTTCTACTGTTTGTTTCACGTTTGTCTTTTACAAGTGAATTTGTGAACACTTTATAGTGTATTCACAGATTAATGAAGGGAGTTCATTTGCCTGTGAAGTGCTGGAGTCGGCATCTGCTGTGTAATAAGGCGTTAATCTCCACTCTCCGAGGAAATGATGATGCTGAATTTCACACCTTTTTCCCGACTGTCAACTCCTGTAATCCTACCCAGCATGACTGCTGGTGATTAACAGCACCGACTCGAGCCTGTGATCGGGTTAAAGTTCATTAAATAGGACAAAAGTTTATAATTAGCAACAAGCTATATGAAACCATACCATCAAGTAAATTCTTCGTTAATTGTTTTTTTTATTTTTATTTTTTTATTTTTTATCAAATTCATCAAGTGTCTTTTTAAAAGTAGTGGAATGCCATGTCACAAATAGTACTGCCTAGTCATACATCTTGTACAACATTCCTTCTCAGTTGCCAAAATCAACACCAGCTGAAGTACCAAAGCGCTCTTGTGCTGGAGATGGCCGCACACCCTTGATTTGACGTAACTGCCATGATGGCTCTGCTAAAAGAGACAGTCAGCTGCTCGGGTGTGCCTTTTTCTGACACCTACGGCACCAGCCCCCTCCATGTAGTCCTGTCTGTAAGACCACCCTCTTGCTGGTGCCCTCTGACCTTATCAGCCCAGTATATATAGCCAGAGAGGCAACCAGAGGTCTCCTGGCAGCCAACATGAAGGTCTTAGTCTCGCTCTGCGTCTTTGTGCCCCTGCTGGCACTGGCCACAGCAGGTAAGAGCATTTTACAATTTGCTTAGTTCAGTAATATGGATCTGAGATGAGGTTTACTTTGTGAAGTCGTCAAGAGAGTACCGTTTCCCGTCTAGGGGTTTGAAAAGTTTTAGTGGGAAAACGCTTGGATTCAGAGTGGTTGAAACTGAAAGTTGAAAGCATGTTAAGGTTGTTCTTGTGCAATATGTTAGTCATTTTGACATGAAACTATTAAAACTGTGACGGTCACCAGCAGGAGATGGGCCGTGTCACCATCTGCTCAGCTATTTAAACCCGCAGTGTTCAATAATAACTCTGGACAAGGATGAGTTATCTTAAGACTTGGCATGTGTAGTTTAACAAAAAGTTGTCTGAATGCTACACGAATCCTTTATCATTTAAATTTTACAATATGTGTTCCAGTTTAAGCTTGTAGAATCTCTGAGCTGATTGTGGGACAAACGACAGGGGGTTTATTTTCGTTCGGTAGACGTTTCAGCCCATGCATTGTGTGTCAGCTGTCGTTGAGGCATGGCATCAGCTTATGGAAACAGCTAGAGTTAGACCCTTAGGACGACTGTTAACCAGTCGCTCTGCTCCTGTTTCCAGCTCTTCCTGAGTCCTGAAACATCCCGTATCCTAATTTCAGAGGTTTGATAGAGGGTTCAGCTGGTATTTATACAACGTTTGAGGTGCTTGTATTCACAACTTTGGTTTTATTGATTTGCCAATGTGAGACAACTAAATCCAACCATTCTATTTCATTCAACAAGGTCTTGCATTTTTAACCCTTGCTCTTGAAAATAAACGTTCTTAATTGGCATCAATGATTCCATGAAGAACCTTTAACACCCATTGAACCTTTCCATTCCATAAAAAGGTTCTTTATAGGAGAAAAATGTTCTTCAGATGATTTAAAAAGTTCTTTTCAGAACTTCTTTTCACTGAAAGGTTCCTTGGGGAACCCAAAATGGCATTGCAGCGAAAGCTCCATTTTAGAGCCTTTATTTTTAAGTGTGTCAGCTATAAAAGTCCAGCTACTCCGGCTTTGGATGTGATTTCCAAGGGCTCTGGCAGCCGCCGTTACCCTTGTTCCGTCCTTGGGTTCCTCTCTGGCCCGGCGTAGGCCTTCGTGGGCCCAGGCTGCTGTCAGGTGACTAAGATTGGAAGTTGTCCTGTAACCGGACACTGTCTACTATAGATTTCCCCATCGTCCTCTTCCTCTCTCCCCTCCCCTCCTATCCGCGCTTGTCTTTGGATCCAGCGTGCAGCTGCTGTCACCCTGACACAATCACAATTTATTTATTCCCAGCCACTGGCCATATAAGGAAATGCATTATCTCAGCAGGAGGAGCCGCGGTGATCTATGCCAGTCTTGCTGCATTAATGTGTGTACAGCTAGAGAACTGAAACGCTAGTTGCTTCAAATGCTCAAAAATTTGATGATTTTAGTGCCATTGTTGAATGACAGTTAAAATTAGTGCTTATGCTTCTGAGCTTTAGTTGATTTATTGGTGAAAAGGAGTTTTCAATCTGATTATGTGCAGATAAAACTTTCCATGAGACAATCTTCACTTCACGTTCATTATTGGCATCTGTGGTTACATGAAGAACTTTTAACATCCATGGAACCTTTCCATTCCAAAGGGTTCTTAATTGTAGGAAAAGTTCTTTAGGTTTTTAAAATGTTCTTCATCGTTCTTTGAAGAAAAAGAAACTAAGAGGTTCTCAAAAATGGTTCTTCTATGGCATCGCTGTGAACATAATCTGGATCCAGTTGCTTTGTAGTAGGCCAAAGGTTTACGACCTTATGACCTCACATCTGTTCGCCTTCCTCACCTTCCTCCTGTTTAGCCACATCTTCTAGGTGACGAGTTTCCTTATCTTGCATATTAGGATGCTCCTTCAAGACATTTTGCAAGTATGGTGTTTCTTAGCTGAAATAATTGATCCAAATCCTGATTGGAACAACTACTCTCAAGCAAAGAACATTTTAAAAGAATCTTTTTCCACTATAAAGAACCTTTTGTGGAATGAGAAGTTTCCATGGATGTTCAAGGTTTTTCATGGAGCCATCAATGCCAATAAAGAATCTTTATTTTTACGAGTGAACCACGAGTAACGGAGGAAGTCGTCTTTATTGACGACACATCTGATATGGGCTCTCCCCACCTTTCAGCAATGTAGTACAGCAGGCATGCGGTGCCCCTGCTCTTTAGGGACTTCCCTCTGCTAGGAATTGTGGGACGGGCAGCCAAGTGCTTATTCCATAAAAAGGCCAATGCGACATGGCTTTACAGAAATGAGTCATGCTTTCAATCCCCTTTACCCCCTTGGTTCCATGTGATGTTCTTACGCCTTCCTAACTCTGATACCCATGATTCCTCTGAGGAATTACCTCCCGGATATGATCCTGGTTCTCGGATTCAAAAATGTGTCACACAAGACTGCCATTTTGTCACGCTATTAAAAGCTTTGAAGTAACCAGCTAAAAACAGTGCATGGGAACTTCTGGAATCGATTTCTACAACAAAATATTACTGTAATATTTTGATCAGTTTTGATTCATTTAGATTTATCGCTTCTGTTGACTTTGATGTATGTAGATGCTGTTAACTATTGAAGAGACATAATATCTTCATCAATTGCTAATTTTGGACAGAAAAAGGCAAGACTCCGCCCCCTGGAGGCATGATCCATTGTGGAGCTATTTCTGTCATCAAGTGAGACCAGAACCTTGGCACCTGTTGCTATTTATATGTCTGTGTTTTGCCCCATTGATAGATTAGACAGACAGATAGATAGATTAACAATTTCAGGTATTTTTGCTTTGTATATGATTTTTTTTATTATTATTATTATTATTATATAAGTATGTATTTTAAATAATTTATATACATATATAAATGTTGTTTTATGATGAATTAAATGTATATTTTTAATATATTTTCTATTATAATTGTGCTATATATATATATATATATATATATACATATTTTATGCTACATTTATTTTACATATGTAATTTTATGCAGTATTAATATTATGATCATACAGTGTATAGAAATACCATGGTATTGCCATTTTATACCATCACTGTACTGGACTTTTTTTTGTAAGGCCTTATGTAGTTTGATTTTATTTTTTATTTAAATTTTATGCAAGATTTAATTTATATATGCAATTTTATATAATATTAAAATTGTAAGTGTACTGATATAGGCCTACATCAAAAGACCATGGCAATGTCATTTTTAGTATGATACTTTTTTTGTAAGGGCTGTAAAAGCATTTCAAGTGAAGTTTAGCTGCTGATTTTGTGAAGTTTAGCTGCTGTGCAATGCAATACATTTAATCTCACAGCAGCTTTGTTCACTTGGAAATCCCTTGGCCCGCTGTAAAGGTTGTGTACGCTCTCCCTTGCTGCCGGTAAATCCTGCGGGTTCAGACGGGCTCAAGGCTCACCTCCCTAATCACACTCACATTAATTCAATTTACCTCCTGCATCCGCAAGCGCAACATGATCAGGGGCTTTAACCCTGATCCACCGAGGAGAACACACCTATGGGCCGCAGGAACGAAACTAGATCATTTGCATGAAAGTTGCTAGTTAGAGAATGAATGCATTTTTGTATTTATTGCCTACTGTCAGAAGTCTAAACGATCACCTGCAGCTTTTCAAGGATCCCCATCTGTGTTTATGCAATCATAAACATTGAGAGAGCCTAAACCAACCGTTATTTAAACACCTGTAAGGTCAGCAGATGATGCTAAACCATGTTTCCTCCCAAAAGCGCACATGTGTGTATTTGACCAATAAGCTGCAGTCTACAGCAGTCCGATGGCATTCCGGCAGGATGAGCTCTAGCAACAGCTGTGTTTTTTCCAAAGCCTCTGTTGCTAGGCGACAGGCTCATTGGATGTCCGTAGACCCTGCGACAGATGCTGGTGGTTTGCGTATTTGTCCTTCCAGTGCGTACAGGGTTAAATTAAAGCTAACCCCCGTGGACTGACATTGTGCTCGTCTGAAGCGGATATATTTGTAATTGTGTTGGTGCTATATTAGGTGCTAGAGCTGCTGTCGTTGCATACTATGCACCCGAGGGCACTGAGTCTCATCATGAACTCCTTGATGCCCTTTGAGGGGATATTTCACAGATTTGATGCTGTGTTAGATCTAAACTTGGCCCGCATGAGAATAGATTACACAGCTGTAATGTCTGTTTTAGGACTAAGGTCTTACAATTTGCTTTTGTGACAAGTCAGCTAGTCTGCAAGGTGAAGGGAGGGACAATTTTACAGTGTACTTGCTTTGTCTTTCTTTAATAAAAAAATAAATGGTAATTTTGTGAGTTTAAAATAAACTTACATTAACAACAAATACTAATATTTTTTTTATATTTTTTTTTTATATTTTGTATATTAAGGTTATATAATGCAATGGCATACACTAACTTGTAAAAATGTAAAATAGAAATGTAAAATATATAGTCACTTCCTTTTTATTGTAAAGTTTTGGCATCCGCATATGCCAACATTTTACCATAAATAAATAAATAAATAGTTTATTTATTTATTTTATAAAATGTATAAAATGATATTATTCTAAATATATAATATGCTATTTAGTATCTGTTTAAAGTTTTATTAAATATTTATATATTTATTTCTGCATTAAACATCTTTCCATAATTAGCCTAATTCATACCATTTTTTATTAACATTTTATTATACTGTTTTCTTTTAACGTTTGTTTGTTTGTTTGTTTGTTTGATGTTTATTTATTTAAAATGTTTTCCCATATATTAACATTTTTTTTACCTAACATTTATTTATTTATTTATTTATTTACTTTTAAACATTTTATTTATACGGTTTTCTTTTAACATGTTTATTTGTTTATTTTTGGTGTTTGTTTATTTATAATATATTTTGTCATATACTAATAGATTTTTACCATTAATTATTACGTCATTCATGCATGCATTCTTTCATTCATTATTTTTTTTTTTTCATTTTGCAGATACTTTAAAAAAAAAAAAAAAAAAGCATAAAGATTTCCTTTCCTTTTCTGACATTTATTATGTAATTTTTTACACATTGTCTCTATACCTGTGTGTTTCACACTAGGACTTTTTTATATCATCACATTAGCCATTAAAACCCCCACATAGTTCACAGTTCCTCCATTTAAACTGCACACCTTGCTGCTAACCTTTCGCCGTTTTAGCGCCATGCTGAGCTCAACATTACAGGGCTGTATTTTTAGCAGCTTGACTTGGCTCGCGTCGGCTGAGCACTTGTATGCTTTAACTAGCATGTTGTGTCATCACAACAGGCCTGCAGCCTCTGCACTGAAAGCCCATCTGCTCTCAACAATATGGCATTGCGTTCGGCGGGGCGAGTCCTCAGCAGGCTGGAGAAACGTGTCAATGCTGAGCTGTAGAATTTGACCGCGGCGAGCCGTTGTAAAGTCTACAAAAGATGAAATAATAAAAAAAAAAAAAGATCACAAAGGACAACTGTGGAAAATGTGAAGTTGCTTTGTTAGCCACCTCTGTTGGAAAATTCAGCTACCAGCTTTGAATACTCGTTTTTACATGGTTTCTAGTCCAAGCCAGTTTAGGTTAGCTAACTTAGGTAAAGATTTTTTAAAATAGAAATGAATATGTTTATTCAGCAAAGACGCATTAAATTGATCAAAAGTGACAGTAACATTACAGAAGATTTCTATTTAAAACAAATGCTGTTCTTTTGGACTTTCTGTTCAACAAATGAATGCTGAATAAAATATATCACAGTTTGCTCAAAAATATTAAGCCGCACAACATTTTCAACACTGATAATAATCAGAAATGTTTCTTGAGCAACAAATCAGCATATTACAATGATTTCTGAAGGATCATGTGACACTGAAGACTGGAGTAATGATACTGAAAAGTTAGCTTTGAATCAGCTTTTTAAAATATATTCAAATAAAAACAGGTATTTTGAATTGTGATATTACTCTTTACTGTATTTTTTGATTAAACAAATGCTGCCTTGGTGAGCATAACAGTCTTATTTCAAAAACATTAATAAGCTTTTAACTTTTATTTATTTATTGTTTATTTGCTGTTTGTGTATTAAAATATTTGTGCTGTTTTAACAGATTTTTACAGTTGTTTTTTTTTTTTAGTTTATTTATTTATTAACATTTATTTTCTTTTAAGATTTTTGTTTGTTTATTTAAATTTTTTTTTTTTTTTTTTTGCCATAGATGCAAAGAATTTAGTGTTGACACCTATAGATAAAAAGTTTTCTTTCAAATCTGTCTGATTTTTTTCATTGGACAGACAGACAGACAGACAGACAGACAGACAGACAACCAAGTAAATGTTTTGTCATAACAAATTTTGCTCTTTGAGTAAAAAATTTGTCTGAATTTCAGTTCATTTGACTTCTTTGCATTATAATTCCAACTGCAATGCAGGTAAGTTCAATTCAAATTCACTTATACATAGCAAACAACATGAACCCATGGCTGGTTTGATCAGTCTGAGTTGAACTCTATAGATGGAGGTAAGATGTAAACGGATGCCAGGCTCCTCAGAATCCTGGCTGGCCCACATTCACAGATGGTTTTTAAGTTGTGCTGATGCAGGTTGATTAAGCATATATTGCTTGAGCTGTCAGTTATTTCCGTCGGCAGCCAGCGAGGAAGGCTAACGGATGCCCAAGCAAGTTTCAGATAAGCAAATAAATGCCAAAGGACACCCGAGAACTAAACGCCGTTTAGCTGTATGGGACATTAGGGGGATTGTGGGAAGGGATGACAGATGAGCTGGACTGCAGATGAGCCAAACTTCACTTCTAGAGCTTTCCAGGCAAACTGCATAGCAGCAAGTACACTACACTGTATGCTGAATCTAGTCACTCTTTGGTGTATTGGGTTGAATTTAACAATTATATTTTAATGAAAGCAATCTTGTCGATCTTAAATTATATTTCAAATATTTAAAAAAAGTTTTAGGCTGGCCGCTAGATGATTTTAAGACCGATTTGCATCTCCGAATGATCAGGGCTTGTCGCAAACTATTTTTTGTCCAAAAAATCCTCTATTGTGTGGTGTCATTACGATCTGCTCCCGATCGAGACGGAGCGTCCCCGTTTGAAAATCGTCTAGTGTGCGGCCAGCCTTAGTACGAGTTTTGTTTTTGTCTCTTAAGTCCCTTATGCTCACCAAAGTTCTATTTATTTAATAAAAATACAGTAAAAACAGTAATATTGTGAAATATTTTTAAAATATGGAATAACTGCTTTCTGGAATTTATTTTAAAATTCATTTCTGTGATGCAAAGGTGAATTTTCAGCATCATTACTCTTCAGTGTCACACGATCCTTCAGAAATCAACCTAATATGCTGATTTGCTGCTCAAGAAACATTTCTGATTATTATCAGTGTTGAAAACAGTTGTGCTGCTTCGTATTTTTTGTGGAAACTGTGATAGATTTTTTTCATGATTCTTTGATGGATAGGAAATTCAGCATTTATATTAAGTTTTTGTAACATTATAAAGGTCTTTACTGTCACTTTTGATCAATTTAAGGCATGTCTTCTTATGCAAGTGCATTTTGATGCCAGCACATCAACTTATTCTCCAACTTCAAAAGATACAATAAAATATGGTACAAAAGATACCATACATAATGTATGGCAGTACTAGGATTTTTAGGCACCACTAGCATCCTGAGGTAAATCTTCATTTGTTCTGCTGGTAAACTTGCATAGAAAACAGCATAAAGCAGAAGTGATACAGTGTGTTGTTGGGTGCATAAGGGCAGCTGTCCACTGCTGGGTATATTTAGGGTCTGTTATCTCTCTTATCAGCATATAATCCAACCATTTGGTAGCCATGTGTCCATCACTGAAGCTCCAGCTTGTTATGAAACCAGGGAGTCCCCGTATACACCAACACCGTTGTGTTATGAAACCAAGGCTACATTACACTTGACCATTGGCTGTTGGCTGTAATAGTTTTATTTTTAGATTTAATACTCTAAAATAACACCGATGATAGTTAAAAATTTTTACATTGCTACAAAAAAATTGCAGTTCTTTTGAACTTTCTATTCATCAACAAATCCTGAAACAATGTATCACGGTTTCAGCAAAAATATGAAGCAGCACCAGTTTTCAACATTGATAATAATAAGAAATGTTTCTTGAGCAGCAGATAATGGTTTGATTTTATTTTAAATTTGATACTCTAGAATAAGACTGATCAAACTGTCAAAACAGAAATGTAATTATAAACAGGATATGTAATGGATGTTATTGTGTTCTCTCGTCTCCTTCCTCCAAAAGAGATGTCGTGCTGTTAATATATGAGGAACTTGTAATGAATGGCAGCGCTGCTAAATATAAATGTGGAGGCACGGTGTCTTCCCATTAGGCTCCATTTATGTCTTCAGTCTTGATAACAGCAGCCTGGCAGGAATGCTCTGAGGCATTGTGGGTAAATATCTATGAACAGAGGGGGGAAGATTGTGGCATGAATATCAATAGTCTGACATTAATAGTACAACAATGCCCTGATGAGAAGTGTGCTAGACAAATGTTGACGGCAAATAACTGTAGGCCTATTCATAACAGCTAAGATAAAGCATTAGGCTACAAATGCTGTTGCTTGTGAACTATTAAACTTTTGTTACAGACATGAATGAGAACTCAAATTAGGGATTTTAACACTGTCCTTAACCCCGGTTTGTTGTTGTTCTAAACCTGTAAAGTATTTGTAATTCACAATTGTAATTTACATGCGGTATAGCACCACTTTTTACCCGTGGTTATGAAACCGGATTTTATGTTTTTAACCCACATCACGGTGACAATCGTGTACAGTGTGAAATGAAGCTGGGTCAGAATATTATGACTAGTTGCTCATTTACATGCTTTGGACAGTCACGGGAAAAACCGCGCGTTGATTGAACACGTTTCAGTGTTTGAGGCAAAAAAATAATTAAATTAAAAAAATAAAGTAATGGTGACGAAAAGGGCGTCAACTGTAGTGAAGAAGAGACCGTTTAATTCTTACATTTATAATCCAAAAAGCAGTGTTGAGGAGTAGCGACGCTACTAACGTAGCTACATTTTCTCAGTAGCTTGACGGTAGCTCAGCTACTTTTAAAACAGCGTAGCTTTTCCAGTAGCAAACTATTTTTTCCAGCAAGTAGTGGTGTAGCGCGACCAAGAGCTATAACTTCATTATAATTCTTCATTTACAATTATTGTTATTTGTAATTTTAAATGTAAAAAAAAACAATAATAATAATAATAAAAAAAAACATTAAAATAATAATAATAAAAATTGAAAGTAGTTTCAGTGTAGCTAGCTACTTTTTGATAGTAACTTGTAGTGTAGCTAGCTACTTTTTCAAAAGGGTAGCTTGAATGTAGCTTAACTACTTTAATTTAGTAACTTGTAGCCGGTCAAGCTACAGTTTCAGAGTAGCTTCCCAACACTGCCAAAAAGTTTCAGGAAAAAATATCTAATGTGAGGAAGTGCAATGCTAAAGTCATTGTGTATACAGGTGGCGTGCTGCATTTGTCCAATCAGTGACACTGACACCGCAGATATACAAATGAGAAGGTTAACCTGGGATTTAGGAACATACAGAGTGAAACCCAAGTTTATGAATAGGGTTAACGGCTGACCCCAGCTAAATTATGAGCAGTGTGAAACATGAAGCAAAATTACCCAGGATTCTGTGTACCAAGTGTTATTTAAAATAACCCATGGTTAAAGGGGTGGTTCACCCAAAAATGAAAATTCCGTCATTAATTACTCACCCTCATGTCGTTCCAAACCTGTAAGACCTTCAATCATCTTCAGAACACAAATTAAGATATTTTTGATGAAATCCGGGAGCTCTCTGACCCTTCGTAGACAGCAACGCAACTGACATGTTCCCAAGTCCAGAAACATAGCAAAGACATCAGTAAAATAGTCCATGTGACATCAGTGGTTCAACTGTAATTTTACAAAGCTACGAGAATACTCTTTTTATGCACAAAGAAAACAAAAATAACGACTTTATCCAACAATTCTTCTCCTTCTCATCCCATCCTCCAGCACTATGGAGAATACATGACGCATGCGCATTGCGTTCCTCTGCATGTAAACAAGGCACAGCCTCAGCACAGTTCTACTTCAGCAGCAGCAGCATGCGCATTTGACGTGGTGCTCTCCATAATAGTGGAAGACAGTCCCGGGAGAGAAGAAATCGTTGAATAAAGACTTTTTTTTTTCTTTTCACACAAAAAGTATTCTTGTAGCTTTGTGAAATTACAGTTGAACCACTGATGTCACATGGACTATTTTAACTATGTCCTTACATCTTTCTGGGCCTTGACCGTGTAAGGACCCTTGCTGTCTATAGAGAGTCAGAAAGCTCTTGGATTCCATCAAAAATATCTTAATTTGTGTTCCGAAGATGAACGAAGGTCTTACGGGTTTAGAACGACATGAGGGTGAGTAATTAATAACGGAATTTTCATTTTTGGACGAACTATCCCTTTAACTATATGAACAGTCCTAATATGTTATTTATTGAGAAAATCTGTGCTTCTTTGTCTGTTGGACAATAAAACAGGTGAAAAAAAACCCAAAATGTACAAAAGACACCCTTTGTAACTGCATCGCATCGTTCTTACAAGTTCTTAAAGAAAAATGTGTTAATAGATTTGGTTCTGAAATTGTAAATAAAAGCGAATGATTATGCTGTTAAGGCCCATTCACACCAAGAACGATAACTGACTATAAAGATAACTATATTAGTTGTTATTCCACACCAACAAACGACAGTGTTGTTTTTTTATGAGCATGCGATGCAGTTTTGTCATCTGCCACTTTAAATGTTTGAGCTTTTTAAAGTTAGTTGGATTCCGATTGGTTGACTTAATCGATATTGTTCCTCTGTTTTGTTATCATTATAGTTGTGGTGTGAACTCTGCTATTGTTTTACATTCTTAAAACTATATCTTTGTCGTTATAGTTATGGTCCTTGGTGTGAAGAGGCCTTTAAACCATGCGCACTTGTTATTATATTTATTCTAAGACAAATTACTACAGTCTGGGCCAGCCATGCACATTGGGTCATATTAACTTTTTACAAGGTGTTTTAAAGTCTGTAAAACTCTTTGTAAATCCCCGTTTATCCATCCAGAAAGCACACAAATAACAGATAGCTTGTCGATGGGCCTTGGCAAAGACTAAAAGGACTGTTTTATCACAGGATACTAATCACAGAGATCTCAGGAAGACCTGCTGCAGTGAATTATGGGCCGCCGTGGCTCACTGGGCAAGATTTCCTCAGGCTTCGAAGGAAGTTTTAATGTGTGTCCTTCTGGTTTCTCTGCAGAGGAGGAAGCCGTTCTGGAATCCATCCTGAGAGACAGATCTCACATCGAGGAAACTCTGAGGCTCGCGGCAGATGAGAAAGCAGGAGATTATGCTGGTGAGGACATGAAGCCTGTGTCTTAGACAGATACACACATAAACAGATCGTTAGCTAGCAGGTGAATGTTGCCTTTAAACTTGGGTTAAGCAACATGTCACACTAGCAAGCTGTTAAGAAACAGCTTAACCATCTTAGACTGGTTTAAACCAAGAGTTTGCAAACTTTTCAATGCCTAGCACCCAGAAATAGGATGATATGCTAGCAAAAGTCCTCCTTCCTAAAATATAAAATTTAATTTATACAGTGTGAGAAAAATATCTATCTGTCTGTCTGTCTGTATGTATAGTGACAATAAAAATGACAACATCACAAAAAATTGCTAAATCTTAAATTAAAATTAAAACAGTAAATATTTTAAATAAAAACTAAATCAAAATATGAATAAATATGCTAATAGTAATTTAATAGTAACACTAGATACAGAGGTCTCTGATTAAAATGAAATACACTGTAAAAAATGATGTAATCAGTAAGTTAGCTTAAGTTATGGCAATATTAATTCTGTTTGTGGAGGCAAAATCTTGAATAACTATCACATAATTTGTTTTTACAATCACAGCAGTATTTATCTGGCACAAAACAAAAACCTTCAGCTAAACTACTTTTTGAGCAGCTTGTAGGCTGTGAAGCATGAAACCACGATGAGTCATTGCTGCTTGTGAATTGAACTCGCCATAAAAGTTTAACAATGGATTATTTAGTCCATATGTCACATCAGCTACCAAGAGAGAGTTTTTATCTGACTCATGGAATCAGCTCCAAACTGAACTATACCTCAGAAAGGCACGTAGATGTTTTTAGGTTTGTTTACATTACCGTCTCCTCTCATTTCCTTTCCAAACACTTTATCCACAACACCATCTGCAGTCTTTCCTCTCTGCGCTCTGTCCCTGTGTCTTGTGGTGGATGTCATACTCAGCTTTCGCTCTTTGTTCTCTGTTTCATCTTTCAGCTGCTTTGCAGAGGCTGAGGAAGATCTACCACAACTCCATCAGGCCCATGGAGCAAGCCTACAAGTACAATGAGCTGAGACAGCATGAGATCTCAGGTACCGTCAGCCTGCTTTCCACTGCTGTCTCGAGTGTGTTTGTCTACTCTCAAAAAAATATTTAGCTCTCAGTTTAAGATGTATTTGAACTGCATGTTCACATAAACTAATAAACTGTTATGCGATGCATATTTGCCTGTTATACGCAAATGAAACAGGTAAGAAACAGGTTTCTTAAGATTTCTGCACTCAAAATCAAATAGATGCAAATCCTCAGTAATAAACCATGCCATGAATTGTTTTTTATTATTTTTTTTTCAAAATGCATTTATTTAAATGGCATAGAATCAGAGTTATTACAGTTAACTAAAACCATAAAAATACTTTAAATAAACGTTAACTAAAATAAAATAAGAAATAATATATAAAAACCTTAAACTTATTTTATTTGAGCTTGTTTCCAAGGAAACATTTCTTATTTTTATTTAACTTGATGTTCTAAAATAACTCAAAGTAAAACTAAAATAAAAGATAGACCCATTTAAAAAAAAAATGGCAAAAAGTAGTAAAAATGGCAAAAAACAGCTTTATCTAAAATTAAAATAAATAAAAATGAAATGAAAATTACAACAAATTACTAAAACTTCAGCTGAAAATAAAATGAAATCTGAAATATATCTTCATTTAACTTGATTGTACTTAAAAACTAAAACTGAAATAAAAATCAATAAAAACTACATAGATAAAAAACTAATAAAAATGACAAAACACAACAAATTAGTAAAACTTTAAAATTAAAATCAGAACTGAAAATATCAAAATATTCATCATAAATATGTTCGCTGTGAAATAAATTACATTTAAAAATTACATTGAAAGAAGGAAAAATTAATAAGACACTAAAAAATTATCAAAAACTAATAAACATTACAACACACACACAATACTAAAACCTAAAGTAAAATTATAATGAAAATTGAAATATGAAAAGACTAATTCAGAATATGAATAAAAACTATAATAGTATTTCAGTGATACTAAAATAAATCTGTTCACTGTAAAATTAATTGTTAACATGACTAAAATATGTCTATAGCTGTGGAACAAACAATATTCAATTAGTTAAAATGTATGATATTATTGCATTATTCATGATATATATATATATATATAAACCAATTACAGAATTCTTACTTGTTTTGTATATACTGTATATGTCTGCCTGACAAATATGCATCACATTAAGTTTAGTAGTTTGTCAAAACTGTCTAATCTAAATCAATGGAAATTTTATATGCAAATACATCTTAAATTTAGGCTAAAATATTTTTTGAGTGTAGTTTAGCATTATATGAATGTTGATTGATTATTCATCTCCATTATCTCATTCTCCATCATCCAAACCATCCCACTGTGCATTCAAGCTGCCATCATCATATTCATAAGGAAGAACCTAAGGCTGCTGTGTCAAATTTCAATGTCTTTAATTAAATACTAATGTAATCATTTATGAATGATTTTGAATTACCTGTCCTAAACTTGCGCTATTTGTGTTCCCGGCCCAGTAATTGCTGCTCGCAGCTTTATTTAAACATCATTTTCTGTGTGATGTGTGCAACAGCAAATGTGGTTCTTTCATATGAGTATTTCATTTCACTCACAAAGTTCCAGATACATCAGAGCTGGTAAATAAAACCTCTCTAGACAAAGAACTGCAGGATTAATTGAGGCTAAAGGCTTTTTTTTCCGTTGGCGTATCCGAGTATCGTGGCTTCTTTGAGCCGACACATGTGCGGTTCGTCATTCCACAACTGTAGCACTGGTGCTCGTCCAGAGCCGGCCGAGGGGGGCTAGAAACAGAGGAAGAAAGAGAGAGAGAGAGAGAGAGAGAGAGTTAAAATAGAAAACACAAGGCTTTCTTATTACTGCCGGAGGAACGAAGCCTCCATCTGAAAGCAATCAAGAGTTTCTCAACAGCCCTCGCTTTATATAAGACCTCTGTGTGCTCTAGTCCTTACAAGTCTGTACAAAATTCTCATGAATACACATGAAATATCCTCTGTGCAGCTTTTCTCTGTTTTTAATTATTTATACAGTAATGCCTTATAAAAGAGGAGGTTCTGCAGACATAAATTGTGACTTTCAGCAATACTTTATGACTTATCACAAACAATATCTGAAATAATAAGTGGTAAAATGTATAAAGATTTACATTTATTACAACTAACACATATCACTTTCAATAAATAAGTTAGGCCATGTTTTTAAAAAATAAAATTTTTAGACCTTTAATTTTGGATTTTTGCGTAATGTTACTGTTAGTTATCAGATTTTATTGATTAATTAATTAATTTATAACAGTACACTTTTTTGTTGTTGTTGGCGATAATATTAAAACTCAATAGTTTTTGTGACATTTTCATAATCTGCATATTTAATAAAATGTATTAAAATGTAAATGCATAATTTAAATATTTAAACATTTTTAAATGGACAATTACACAATACAAAAACATTATTTTGGTTCTATTATATTATGCTTTTAGATGCATTGAACTTTTGACTTTCAACAATATTTTACAACTTCAAACTTTTAGAAAATATCTCAAATAATAAATGACAAAATTCAGATTTTATATTTCATATAGTTTTTTATTATTATTATTTATAATTTTTTTTTAGAAAAATGCCATTTTTAGATCTTTAATTTTGGGTTTGTCCTAATATATATGTTACTACTAGTTGTCTTATTTATTTATTTATTTATTTATTTATTTATTTATTTATTTATTTATTTATTTATACATTTTTTTGTTGGTCATTACATTAAAACAAACCCAATAGTTCTTTTGATTTGCTCATAATCTGCATTATGAATTTTGCATAATTTACACATTTAAATAGACAAAGACACAAAACATAATTTTGTTTGTATTTTATTATGCTTCTGGATGACTTCTTGACTGTTAGAAATATTTCTTAAAACTTTAAGAAAATATCCCAAGTAATGTGACAAAATGTATTCATTTAGATTTTATAGTTTTATATAATTTTCACCAAATGAGTCTATTTTTTAGAAAAATGCAATTTTTGGACCTTTATTTATTTATTTATTTACTTACACACAACACTTTTGTTGGTGAAAACATCAGCCCAGAAACATTATTTTGTGTATATTATATTGTTTTTTTTTATATATATATATGGTGAAGTTTCATTAGGTTAAAGGCAAACCCCATGTTTTAACCCATTCACCAGATTTACTTATTCCCTTAATAGTAGTTTTAGTGTGAAAATGAGGTTTAGATAAACAAGGGCGAGTGATTATTGTAGAGGTGTTGGGTGTATGTAGGTTGTGTCCTCTGAAGGGTGACTTTCACAGTGTTGAGTGTCCTGCTAACCCCCGACTGAACACTGGGATCCAGCTTGCCCCCTTGTGGTTCAGCATGGTATTTAACCCCTACACTCACCACAATAATGCAAAACTGACCTCTACACTTGTGAGGAAATAGAAAGAAGCTGAAACAAGCTATCACATATCATCTGAGCGCCAGTGTGATCAAAGGCTGCTGCTGGTGATCAAAGGAAGAAAATGTGTCCTAAACCATCACATCACAAGAAACATTAGTT
The DNA here is from genome assembly GCA_039654775.1 of Spinibarbus caldwelli. Classification (NCBI taxonomy): domain Eukaryota; kingdom Metazoa; phylum Chordata; class Actinopteri; order Cypriniformes; family Cyprinidae; genus Spinibarbus; species Spinibarbus caldwelli. Next base: position 25,357,684 of record CM077218.1, read on the forward strand.
CAATATGACCACATTCTGCCATGCAGGGGCTTCTGGGTACAAGCATGGTTTTCTCACCAAACATTTGACAGCACAACCATAAATGAATATGCAGTATTTAGTGGGATATATGCTAAATTTGGTATATTTAGGCTCTTCGAGATTAAACTGTTATAAAACAATCTAGTGAGGTATTTATTTTTACTTGAATTTATCTTTTACATACATTTATCTCGTTAAAAATATAATTAGGTTGAATCTTAGAAGATGATCAGATCATATTTCACCACAAAATCAAAAGTAAAAAATAAAAATTTAGATTTTGCCAAAAGAAAATTAAGCTTATTTTAAGGATTTTTTTCTTTATTCTATGATGAACAATGTTCATTACTGTTGTGTAAAATATCTCATTCCCATTACTGTAAAACTGTAAAAATGTATTATTATATATTTTTTCATAAATAAATACTAGAAACAGTTTTCACTATTAAATTTTACACACAATTATAAAGGAATGTGAAGTAGCACATTAAATTCAATGTAAAAATTGAAAGTTAAAAAACTACAAATATTTTCAATTTTTATTTTATAAAACAATGTTTTGTGTACCGCTTTGAAAAAATCATTTTTTATAGTTGTATAAATACTTAATTTCAATGAAATATTATTATATATTGTAAGCATATATGTAATCTTCACATTAAAACAAAGAGATTGAGGGTTTTTTTTACATAGCAGTAATAATGTATTATATACAATAGATAAATATATAATAATGTGTATGTAAAATATTACTTTTTACTTTTTAATGTTATTTAAAGTTTTATTTACCTTTATAAGGTTTTCCAAGAGTAACCCATCTTTATATTACATTTATGTATAAATATTATACATTTTTGTGTAAAACAAGATAAAATATTTAAATTATTGTTATTATTATTTTTACATTTATTCATAAGAATAGGATTTGTTGCAGTGTGTGTTCAATCTCTTCTAGAAATCATTGTATCTGGACGATCATCAATCTTCATCCACACACATTTCAGCTCATCACATACTGTCTCCCGCTTCACAGGAAAAGTGTCCCTTTCTGTCCTTCTCCTCAGCTTCTCTCTTTGACCCCCTTCACATTCTCTTTCTCTTTCTGTCTCTCTTCCTCCTCTGCCTGCACTTTTCCTCACACTTGTCATTTTCATCCCTTTCTCCTCGCCCGACATCACCCGTCACTAAACAGCCTATCCTGGACGCACACTGGGGGATTCTGCCACAGGTGGGTATGACGGGGCGCTTCACTGCATGGCACTGCCTGCGTCTCTGATCCCCTGCAGTGTAACGCCAGCTAGCGCTCATCTGCCCAATTACCATCAGCACTGAATGAGCACTAATTACAAAGTGCCATTATATGTCAGCGTGTAGCATTGCTCAGTCGACATTCAGCCACTGCAAAGAGCAAAACTCTTTTTTTTTTTTGGAGAATATAAAACTAACAGATGAATTTGGTGCTTCAAATCATCCAGTGGCACGTGCAACAATTCAACCAGCAGATTTGGGTGAAAGTCTAGATTTGGTTCAGCTATTTTTCTTCATCCGATTAATCAAATTCTCTAATTTAATTAATTCTGAACACTAATCTAAGTCTTTGTTTATGAGAATAATTTGATTGTGCTGTATTGTAAGATAAACGACTGTGTTCATTGTATAAAGACTGCAAAATGTGGGTTGCATAAGTGTTATAGAATGGTGTGTGCAATAAACAGTGCTTGGCAATTAATCATGATGTATCTGTTACAAACGTTTGGGGTCAAAAAGATTTTTTTATTTTTTATTTTAAGAAATTAATAGTTTTATTCAGTAAGGATGCATTAAACTGATCAAAAATTACAGGAAAGACATTTATAATGTTAAAAAAAGATTTCTATTTCAATAAATGTTGCTGTTCATTTGAACATTCTATTTATAAGACAAGCCTCAAATACAAAATGCATCACAGTTTCCACAAAAATATTAAGTAGCTCAACTGTTTTCAACACTGATAAAAATAAATGTTTCTTGAGAAGCAAATCAGTATATTAGAATGATTTCTGAAGGATCATGTGACACTGAAGACTGGAGTAATGATGCTGAAAATTCAGCTTTGCATCACAGGAATAAATAGCATTTTACAATATACTCAAATAAAAACACTTATTTGAAATTGTAATCATATTTCACAATATTGCTGTTTCTGTTGGATTTTTGATCACATAAATGCATCCTTGGTGACCATAAGAGAGTTTCAAAAACATAAAAAAAAAATAAAATAAAAAATCTTACCAACCCCAAAAATTTGGTGTTATGACGTGTCTAATTTGATGCAAAAAAAAGAGCCAGCGTGGGATAGAAGTACAATCTATTTAATATGTTGTACTGTTGTGTATGTGGGTATTAATTATTCATCCGACAAAACACAGAAAAGGACAAAAACGCCACAAAACACAAGTCATGCAAATTAGACAAAACCTAAAGACAGCACATATTGAATGGTCTGTACCTCCGTCCCTCATAGCCTTGATTTTATTTGCATCATATTAAATATATAGCATCTACTCTGGCTAAAGTTCATTGACGTATGAGTGTTGATTGCATGTGCAGGCCTTGCATGACCCGGGGGGGGGGGGGTCATATGTCAGATGCTTATATCAAAATCGAATTGCAATAAAGATCACTCTTAAAAATAATGGGGATTTTAGGTTCTCCAAAGAACCGTCCAGCTGTTAAAAGAACCATTTTTTCTTAGTGTGAAGAACATTTTAATCATCTCGAGAATCTTTTGTGCATTTGAAAGGTTCCATGGATGTTAAAGGTTCTTCATGGAATCATCAATGCCACCAAGAACCTTTACTTTTAAGAGTGTAGAGTCACATGCTGTGTCTGAAGGTTTGATGGTGGCACTCAGGTTATCTTTATTGTGACTGGGTTCAAAAAACTTACATCTTCTGAGCTGCTAACCGAGCTCCTCGACCTCTACACCGCAGTAGAGCTGGAGGGGCCTTGAGTGATTGTGTTTGCCCTGTTCTGGAGTACTTCATAGAAATGACATTCTCTGCAATTAATTAAACAGAAATTAGTTTCTTTTCCTAAAGAACTCTTAGTCTGTCCTCAGGATTTATAACAGAAAAGATGAAGTGAGTGAAATGGCCTTCATTCCTTCATCTGAGCTCTTAAATAGGCATTCATTAGATATAAAAAAATCAAGAAATCCAAGTTAGATTCATTGTAAAACTTCTTTTTTGTTATCTAGAAAGGTTTTGATGAAAGGTACTGGGTTCAACAAAAAATGACCATATAAAGAAGAGAATCTACATGCATTCACACAACAATTTAAAGACTTGTTTTGGGTTACTTAATGATTCTGATTCACTCGCACTAATGCCGACACTCAACAATGCTGCATGGCACATTCCTCACTCTTTATTACTGCTGTTTCTGCTGGCTCTTCTGCAAATGTGCACCCCAGTGTGATGGTACTTTACTTTCTGTGGTCTAAGGTGAACGATGAAACCCAGTTAATCAGCAATATACAATAAGTATAAGCAACAAGCACCAGTAAAAAAACCCTTGCAACATCATTTTCCCTTTGACAGATGGAGACAAAGTTTTCAATAATGACCAATTCATTATTAAATATTTAAATTCATACACTCATAAAAATAAAGGTTCCAAACGGCGGTTTTGCAGTGATGCCATAGAAAAAATTTTTTTTGGTTCCTCAGAGAACATTTTAAGTGAACAGTTCTTAAATAAACCAATTTGTTCAATTGTGAAGAACATTTGTAATATCTAAAGAATCTTTTTCCACTATAAAGAATCTTTTGTGGAAAGAAAAGGTTCTATGATGGAACCATAAGGACCTTTATTTTTGAAAGTGTATTAATATTATGATTTCCATTTGCTTTATAAAAGAGAAAAAGAGCTTTTTCATTTATGATAGTACTTGAATTGTGGTTCTTGATCTTCTTCTTAGATTTTTATAATAGTAAATGTCATTGTTCTCCAACTTTCTCTCTCTCAAACAGATGGAGAAATCACCTCCAAACCCATGGTGCTGTTCCTCGGACCCTGGAGCGTGGGCAAGTCCTCCATGGTCAACTATCTGTTGGGTTTGCAGGACACTCCTTACCAGCTGTACACGGGTAAACTGCCGTCTGTGCTGCTTGTCAAGTGGTTTTCGGTATTAAAGTATTGTTTTATTACAAATGTGCATCATCTTCTGTTCGTCCAGGTGCTGAGCCCACTACCTCAGAGTTTACCGTCATCATGCACGGCGAGAAGATCCGCACCGTGGAGGGCATCGTCATGGCTGCCGACAGCTCTCGCTCCTTCTCCCCACTGGAGAAGTTCGGCCAGAACTTTTTGGAGAAGCTGGTTGGCATCGAGATGCCCCACAAGCTTCTGGAAAGGGTCACATTCGTGGACACGCCTGGAATCATTGAGAACCGCAAACAGCAGGAGAGAGGTACAGATTCTCCATCATCTCCATTGATTTCTGTAATTTCAGGGTTCCCGTGGGTGGATCCTTAAAAACCCAAATTGAAGATATTAGATATGATATAGTCTTATGTTACAGATTAGATATGTTACAGTCTTCATCATTTTAAGAGGTCTTCAATTTTAAGAGGTGATCATTAAACTCATTCAATAAACTGATTTAATTAAATGCAAGTGTTGCATGTTCTACAGGTTCACAGTTTGAGAGCAGCTGTCAATCAATAGTTTCATGGATTTATGACTTTCTGATTGTTTATGACCTACTGTTTATGAATTATGACAATTTCTAGTGTATATATTTTTTTTCATCATCATCTGTTCCATTTGAATGAGCAGCTGGAAGTAGTGACACATAGACATTTCAAAATAAGAGTGCAGTTGTATTTCAGGCTCTTTTATAATTTGAAGTTCAACATAATGCATGAAATCTTTTTTTCTGGTTATCATCGGTATTTTGGTTACACAATAAACCATGTTTTACAGGAAGGAAAAACATTTTTTAACCATATATTCAGTAGTATAGAGATTTGACTAGTCCTGGCACCAGACTTATTATAGTTAACAAAAACTAAAACTAAGACCATAACTATACAGGCATATAAAAAACTAATAAAACTAACAAAATCATATAACAAAATTACAAAAAAAAATTAAAACTAAAATAAAAGCAGAAAATAAGAGAACAAAAACGAATTAAAATATTTGTAAAAATATAATAACATCTCAGTAATACAAAAAAAAGAAAAAAAAAAAAGAAAAAAAAAGTAGGCCTTAAATCTTTGCTGACTATGTGCCGTACACTGTTTAAGTAAGGGAATCTGAGATATATTACTTGTTTTGCAATTGTATAGGTTTAATCTAAATGGATATACAGTATTCATTTTGTTTGTCAAAAGTCTTAAAAAGTCTTAAAGGCAACCTATTATGCCCCTATTTACTAGATGTAAAATAAGTCTCTGATGTTCCCAGTGTGTATGTGAAGTTTTAGCTCAAAACACCCCACAGATCATTTTTTTTATAGCTTGTTAAAGTTGCCACTTTTAGGGTATGAGCCAAAACGTGCCGTTTTTGTGCTTGTCCCTTTATATTAAAATATTACATTAAAATATGACATGCTTACTTTGTCTGGAGCTGACGTTCGCGCACGAAGCATTAGTATTGATTCCTCTTTCAGAATCAAACTTTGCGAAAATCCAGAGTTGAAATTACCCTCATTTGTGAGGCAGTCCGGCATAAAATTATTGGCACAATCATATAGGACTTTTTCCGGGACAGTTCCTTTGAAAATAAAACTTAACCACAGTGTCCTTAGGGGCTCAAATGGAGGGAGTCTATGCAGACTCCTGTGTTCATTCGTGCATCCCAGAACACAACACTTGTATTGCCTCTTTAGCGTTGACATTGTATCTCCAGCAGCTACAGCAGGAAAACAGTAATGGCGGACTGCTGCTTCTCACTCAGGGCTGTGTCTATGCTAATAGGGCAGAGAACGTCAGAAATGGGACGGGACTTTTTCCCTGGTGACGTGTACACAGGGAGAAATCTGGAATAGCTTGTTCTGACTGGTTTGTTTTTGGGATTAATTTTTTGGGAATATAAAAAAGGAGTGGGTGGATTTTTACCATTATAGGCTGGTTGTTTGCACACACTGTGGCCACACAACAGTGTTCAAACACCGTATAAACGTGAATTTTTGCACAATAGGTCCCCTTTAAAAACCCTATAGATACCCTGTATTTAACATCTCAATTTATGAATAATAATTAATTATTTATATTTCTTCTCCCACTTCAAGGTTACCCATTCAATGATGTGTGCCAGTGGTTTATCGATCGCGCGGACCTCATTTTCGTGGTTTTTGATCCCACCAAGCTGGACGTTGGTCTGGAGTTGGAGATGCTTTTCCGGCAGCTGAAAGGTCGGGAGTCCCAGATCCGTATCATCCTCAATAAGGCCGACAGCTTGGCGACCCAGGACCTCATGCGTGTCTATGGTGCCCTGTTCTGGAGCCTGGCGCCCCTCATTAACGTGACCGAGCCCCCGCGTGTCTACGTCAGCTCCTTCTGGCCCTACGACTACGCGCCGGACACCAGTCGCGACCTCTTCAAACGTGAGGAGATATCCCTGCTGGAAGACCTGAACCAAGTGATCGAGAACCGTCTGGAGAACAAAATCGCCTTCATCCGCCAGCACGGCATCCGTGTTCGCATTCACGCTCTCCTGGTGGACCGTTACGTGCAGACCTTCAAGGAGAGGATGAGCTTCTTCAGCGACCCCGAACTGGTCTTCAAGGAGATCGTGGACGATCCCGATAAGTTCTACATTTTCAAGTCCATCCTGGCCAAAACCAACGTCAGCAAGTTTGACCTGCCCAACCGAGACGCTTACCGTGACTTCTTCGGGATTAACCCGGTGAGCAGCTTCAAGCAGCTGTCAGCTCAATGCTCCTACATGGGTGGTTGTCTACTGGAGAAGATCGAGCGCGCCATCACCCATGAACTGCCCTCTCTGCTCGGCAGCATCAACTCCGGCAAGAACCCGACCCTGTCCTCCTGCGAGGCCACCGGCTGCGGGGAAAAGCCCAAGAACCGCTACCGGCGAAACTGAGAGAAGAAAACCAGGCGGGAGGGAGACCGAGGAGGAGGACGAGAGAAAGAAAGGAGGAACGGTGGAGCGAACAAACCAAGGAGGAGCAGTGGAGCTAATCCTGTTCCTGCCGCGGGTCTGTTTCGAGTCAATGGAGACGGATCTCACGGGACTTTTTTTTTTTTGCGTGAAGAGGTTGTGTGTGGGGATGTTTGAGGGCTGGGGATTCTGGGAAGGGGTGGAGGGAGGTTCTTGTGAAGTCTTGAGGCGGAGTTTCTTGTGAATGCGAGGAGAGCGCACCAAAATAACTCTCCTCTCTTTCCGCGCTACTTTTATAAACTGTCTGCAGTTTTGGAGGGGAAAATGTGTGCGCATGGAAAAACAAAAATGGCTGACACACACTTAAAAAATGTAAAAAATAGCAAAAATAAAATATCCTGAGACTGAAAATAAGCTGCCTTGAATGTGAACAGTGATGCAATTGTCATGTTTTAAACTTACTGAATCAGTTCCCCAGTTGTGCGTTTTTCCGCTGTCTTTTGGGTTGTTTTGTTCACTTTTATAGATTAGTAGTAACTATGGGTGATTATTTCTCTCTCTTCAGACTGATAAGCTACTAGCATTTTTACACTGCATGTTATGATACATAGGGGTTTGTTTTTTTTCACATTTCCACTTATCCACTTTGTATACCACAATAAAAAAATTATCTACACTCTTAAAAATAAAGGTTCTGAAAGGAGGTTTTCACAGCAATGTGATAGAAGATCTATTTGGGGTTCTCTAAAGAACCTTCAAAGGAATAGTTCACCCAATAATGGAAATTTGTAAGATTTGAAAATATGTAGATGAGTTTGTTTCTTCATCGGAACAGATTTGGAGAAATTGAACAGTATATTCAGTGAATGGGTGCCGTCAGAATGAGAGTTCAAACAGCTAATAAAACCTCACAATAATCCACAAGTAATCCACACAACTGCAGTCCATCAGTTAATGTCTTATGAAGTGGAAAGCTGTGTGTTTGTAAGAAACAAATACATTACTTAGACATTTTGACTTTAAACTGTTGCTTCTGGACAAAATACGAATCCATAATAACGCCTCCTCCAGTGAAAAAGCCCATCCTTAATGTCTTCTCAAATCAAAATGAATTGATATATTTGTTTAGAACTGTTTTGTCTTGCAAACTGTGCTTGATCTGTGAATATTTCTCTCCTGATTCAGACAGATTTCATTTTTGGCTGAACTATTCCTTTAACCGAACTGTTCTTTCTTAATGTAAAGAACATTTTAATAATCTTTTCCCACAAAAAGAACCTTTTGCCAATACAGAACCTTCATTTTTAAAAGCGTATTTAAAATTCCACAACTAATAGCCAGGTCTTATGTAATGGTTGGGGTTTTGTGTGGAAATAATCACATTAATCGAGATGTTTAGATAGATGTTACCTCAGAAAGCTGCATTTTTATAAGCTTTAGGCTTTTTTGGAATCCTAGTTATGATGTATGGTAGTCAACAGTGAACACAGTGCAAACAGTGCAGTTCTGTGGGAGCGACAAAACTGCAATAAAGTGTTATTAACCGAGCTGTCTGTTTTTTTGGAGTTGGGTCGTGGGGGTTAATAGACTCGGATCTCTTCTGAAAGACCTGTCTAAATATCAAGGTCACTCTTTGTTCCCACCTCCAAAAATAGACACAAGATGAACCATGGTATCGCTATCAGATTTAGAGTTTAACCGCTGGTAAGTGCTGAAAGATGCTCAAGTCAGCTGTATATTTAGCAGGTGTGTTTTCTGAGGCAGGTGGGAGATCACAGGGGTCGTCATAAATGTAGGAAGCCCATTAAAACATGCAGAGGATGTGAATATTGCTCAAACCCTGAGCCTGATTTGTTATTCTGACAGGTGGCTTGTTTAAAAATGTGACAAAATCTCTGATGTTTAAAATTATTAAACTACAGCTCACGAGCTGTAAAAACTACACAGATCACCATAACAAGCGCATTAAAATGACCTGGCAACCAACCACAACTTTTGCATGTGCAAACACCCCTCTCATGTTCTTTAGGCAATGTAAAACTGTAGTTTTTTCAACACTTCTAATTAGCCCTGAGTGAGTGTCCATATGTGTTGAAGTTGCTGTGGCAGTAGTTGTCCACTAGAGTGAGCACAGAATGTGAAGAGCTATTGCATCACATTGAGGTGAAGACAAAGCAACAAAATGCCGAAGCGAGGAAGATTATAGTGCAAACCATTTTTGCCCACGTGAGGTGAATGAAATAATGCAAAATATGAAATGATAAAGTTCAAGCATTACAAAATGCTCATTATGAAATAGTTTAATGTAAACTTGTACAGCAGCTTAAAATTAGCAAATTGGGGAGAGATTTAACATTGCGTTGGAAACCTCTTAACCATGATGCAGTGGAGAGAGTCTTATCATTATGTGTGAGGTTCACATAAAAATAAATCTTTTTGAATAAAGAATTTGCCCCCCAGGCCCTTCAAGATGTAGTATGAGTTTGATTTTGTTTCTTCATCAGAACAGATTTGGAGAAATGTATCATTACATCACTTGCTGACCAATGGATGCTCTGCAGTGAATGGGTGCCGTCAGAATGAGAGTCCAAACAGCTGATAGAAAACATCACAATAATTCACAAGTAATCCACACCACTCCAGTCCAACAGGTACAGTCTTGTAAAGTGAAAAGCTGTGTGTTTGTAAGAAACAAACCCATCAAGACATTTTTATCTTTAAACCATTGCTTCTGGCTTTATTCATAATACTGCTCTCTCCAGTGAAAAAGTCCATCTCCTATTGCCCACTCGCATCAGAATCAACCCACATATTTGCTTAGAACAATTTTTAACTGTAAACTGTGCTTGATCTGTGCATATTTCTCTTCTGATTCAGACAAGACGATTTTTTCAAAGGAGAAAGCAATATGGATAAAGCACTCATATTTTAGCCAATAGCAAGATGTTGATGGACTGGAGTGGTGTGGATTACTTGTGGATTATTGTGATGTTTTTATCAGCTGTTTGGACTCTCATTCTGATGGCACACTGTAAAAAATGACCGTGATTTTAACTGTAAAAACTGTGAAAATGCTACAGTAAAAACCTGTTAAATGGTTAACAGTAAGTTCCCCTAATATATACGGTGAAAAACTGTAATAGACATTTCAGACAATTTTACGGTGAAATACCATTTTTGGAAGTGAAAAAGAATGTAAAATTTACAGGGAAAACCGTAAATTGACGTTCCCAGAATTCCCTGCGTTGCATTTCAAATTGGATGTTTTTTCTTTGAAATAACTGTTTCTTCTTAGTTTTTTCTTATCATTTATGTATATTAGGGTTGTATGTTACATCTAATGTTGTTAAATTAATGTTGATTGCATATTTCAGTTTAATGAGTCTCACCATGATGGTGTTTAGTGTTTGTGTGAATGACACTGTGCACCATGTTATCATTTAAAAGCTGTTTGTGATGGGCTTTGGTTCATCATGTGACTTTCTCATTACCACCTGCATTTGGTGGTTATCAGTGTATTTCAAAGGTACAAAACCGATTTCAGTACTTCCATAGGTTAGTATATTAACATTATATCAGTTAATGAAATTACGGTATTTAACTGTAAATTTAAGTTAAAACCGTAAAACCTAAAATGTTGTTACCATATTTTTTTTTTACGGTAGAATTCCGGCAACCACAGCTACCAGTTTTTTACCGTAAATTTTACGGATTTTTTTTTTTTTTTTTTTTTTTTACAGTGCACCCATTCACTGCAGAGGATCTATTGGTGAGCAAGTGAAGAAATGTTACATTTCTGCAAATCTGTTCCAATTAAGAAACAAATTCATCTACATCTTGGATGGCCTGAGTAAATTTTTAGCTAATTTTAATTTCTAGGTGAACTATTCCTGTAATCAAGGTACTAATATGGCACTAATAGCAAAAAATAACAAAAATAACTCCTATATTTCAAACAGTAAAGCATGGTGCTTGAAATGCCAAGATCATGGGTTAGATTCCCAAGAAATGCATGAACTGATAAAATACATGATATGAATACAGTATAGGTTTCAGACTTGAAAAATAAATAAATGCAGACTTGAAAAATAAATAGTTTTCCCACAACACTGCATCATTCCTGTAGCTCAAACAGTAGTACACGCTGCTAAAAATGCCAAGGTCATGGTTTTGATCCCAGGAAATGCAAGGGCTGATAGAAATATTTATATAATGAAATGTAAGTTAAAAGCACCCACCGAATGCATAAATGTAAATATAAATCCACTGCAAACTCACTTTCAGCTCAATTCTGATAAGAAACACACACTTTACACCTTCACATCATTTCCTGATGGATAAAATCAAGTGCCATCCCACACAAATATTCTGTTTCCTTCTGAAATATGTAACATAACTGAAGTAAATTGGGTTGCTGAAGTCTTTCATGTTGCTTCTAATGAACAGATTGTAATCAAGGAAATTTCCTCATTGCGTTCTCGTATCTGTTATTCAGTGTTTAACGCATTGAATAGAAGATGTAACAGCTCATTTTGCAGCACTCCTCGAGAAACAAATGTGCAATATGGCCGTCGCATTCAATAGCAGAATGAAGCCAGTGTCCCATCACCAAACGATATTAATCTTAATGAGTTAATAATGGCATGGGTCTGTGCGCCTGTGTGAGGACACGGCCCACTGATCACATATTTCAAAACAGACTGTGCTATATTCCCCCCAGAGTGAGGGAAGCCCCCGCAACATCAGGGCCGCCTCTGAAAGCATGTGAAGTCACACTCACACATACACATGTTTCAGACGGCAGGCTGAAGTTTGCCTTGCACTCAGACGTGATTGGAGAACAGGTCTGGAAGCTGCATTGCAGCAGCTCGGGGTCGGTCGTGACTCCAACTCAAAGGGAGGTGTGTGAGTGAACTGTAACGGGGGACTGTGTAACATGTTCAAAGAGAATGGTGTTTCTCAAGGCCGTTTCTCCAGATTTCAGTCTTTTTGAGTGTGTTTCAGTAGAAACACATATGTTTTATTGGGTGAATATCACAAATAGATGTCTGGGTTCAATCTCAGCCTAAAATCACAAGAAAAAAACCCCCAAACAAATATGTTTTGCTAAATTTATGTCTATTAAAAAAAATACATAATTTTTATGGCAATTGATCACATTTTCCCACCAATTTCCATTACTGTAACCTGAATGTATTTCTGGATGTCATTTCTGCACTGCATTTGTTTCCAATGTATTGGTTTGTTTAAAACAATATGAATTAAAGGCAGATCTAGATTTTTTTTTAACCATAATTCTCAATGGATTTCTGCAGTGTACATTTTTTTTTTTACTGTTTTTTTTTTAATCAAAGAAAATATATCTGTATGTTACAGTTTTCTATAGTTTATTATTATTATTATTATTATTATTATTTGCTATGCATTTAATTGTCATGAAAATAATGAACCTGAATAATTATATGCTCCTTTATTTTCCTCAAGGAAAATATCCCCTTTGACTTTGGGATGAGATATAACCTGGACATGTTCTTGAGAGGTTTGTATTAGCATGGATTCCATGATGCTCTTCACTTTTCCAAAAACACTCCTTTTTCCCAGAAACAACATAATCTACCATAAGAAGAAGCAGTGTACTTCTGTAAGAAACCTGTCACCTTTCTGTGTCATGACCCAGCAGCTCAGGCCCGGCCTGCTCTAGAGACACACACAGCTGCAGAATTCCTTTGAAACAGTTTTCCCAAGCTTTTTAAGCATCTTAGCCTCTCGCTGGCTTCCAAAACAACATAATCACTTTGATTCAGCCACAGTTACTGCTGCGCGGCGCAAGCATAACACGACAGCCGAGCAAAGAGACTCTATTAATTAAAACATGCGGATTAAAGACTTATGGTTTATTTTGGGAATAATTTCATAAACTGGGATCAACATTTAATTACAAAATTGATGGATTTGGTGAGTATTACAGAAAACATTGTGGAAAATGTTTCATAAACCCTTCGGCCCCCAAGCAGAGCTGACCTGGAAAGCAAAGACTAACCAAGTAACCAGCAATGATTATTTAATTACAATATTGATATGTGACCCACAAAACCAGTAATAAGTAGCATGGGTATATTTGTTTGTATATTTGATTTTTTTTGCACCCTCAGATTCCAGATTGTCAAATAGTTGTATCTCAGCCAAACATTGTCGTATCCTGACAAAGCATCTATCTATCTGTCTATCTATCTATCTATCTATAAAAAACAATGAAAAAAATATAGCTGCAAGCAGCGATGACGGGCCCAAGCTATCAGTGCAAACGCTACCCCGGTGACATCAGGAAAACTGTGCCCAGCGGGCACATGCATTACAGTAACCCTCTGGCAGTTTGGATTTAAGGGATACAGCAATGAAAGGGTTAATCTGAACCATCAAGACACACACACACACACACACCAGTATATAAAACTTTGGTAACACTTTCAGCAAGGTTTCAGTTATTAACATTAACTATATTAATTAACATGAACAATAATTATATAGCATTTATTAATGTTAGTTTCTCTCTATCCTCACACACACACACACAAAGAGAACAATATATAAAACTTTTGTAACACTTTTCAATAAGGTTTTAGTTTTTAACATTATATAAGTTAACACAAACAATATTTTTTATAGCATTTATGAATCTTAGTTAATATTATTTTCAAAATTGACTACTACATTATTAATTAAAATTTCTAGTTAATGTACATCAGTAACTGTTCCATGAACTAACATAAACAATTTTTTACTAACACAAATAAATAAAGTAAAAACATGTTGTTCATACTTAGTTTGTTAGTTTTGAATAAACTAATGTTAAAAACTATATTATTTAACTATACTAGTTAACATGAACAATAATTATATAACATTTATTAATGCTGATTTATGTTAAGTTCAAAATTTATTAATATCTTATTAAAATTTAAAGTTGTATCTTAACATTAGTTTATGTACTGTGAATTAACATAAAATATTATAATACATATAAAACAATATTTTTAATGTTAGTATTAACTAACATTAAAAAAGATTAATAAATGATCTAAAAATATATTGTTCATTGTTAGTTCATTTTAGTTAATGCATTAACTAATGTTAACCAAAGACACCTTGTTGTAGATTGTTGCCAACGCTTTTTATGATCTATAGCTATTTTTAAAAAATATTTTAATGACCTTATTGTAAATTGTTGCCAACAATTTTATGATCTATAACCATTTTAAAATTTTAATTATCTATAAGCATTTATGAAACAATTATATAAAACTATATTACCAGTAAAATACATATTAACTTATTTTATGTATATGTTTCTTATTCTGTTTAATTTAACTGAGCAGTAAAGGGTCAGACTTAAAAGATTTCTTATCCTATAAGTGAAAGAGGTTAAGATATATAAATGTTGTAAATATTTTTCCTTTAAAGATTTTTTAAAAATGATTTTAATGCTCTATAGGCATTTCTACAATAATTATGTAAAAGTATACTGACAGTACAGAACATTTCAACTGATTCTATGCATTATTTTTCATTCTGATAAACAGAGATGCAGATCAGGTAGCTCATCAGGATTAAGGTTATGACTTCATCTGGTGGTCATCCTTGGTATTACAGTCTTCACCTTTTACCTATTATCAGCGATAGTTTTAAGTTTTTTGTGGCCCTTGAGCATGATACATTTTTGAAACTAAGCATGTTTCCTCAGAATGACTCCTTCTCTGTAAATAAAAAGTTTTGAAGAGTTTGGATAATGCACTTTAAAAATATAAGACAATTACTGTTTCCTTTTTTACTGTTACTTTAATAAATCCCCACGGAAACACCGTTCAAACTATTCAAAATCCGTCCACACTTTAAGTTTCTCAGTGTTTTGGCATCATGTAGACAAAGTTTGGTGTGTATAGTGTAATTCTCCTCTGAGGAGTATGCATTAATTCACAGCCATATTTTTGCAAAAATCCACATTCAAATCAAAATAGCTGACTTCCTGTTGGTCGTAGCTAATGACTGTAAATAAGAAAGTTGTCCGGCTTGATGAGAACAATATATGTACCAAGTTTGGTGACTGTAGCTAAAACTAACCCCCCAAATTTTGTCAAAAGGTGGCGCTATAGAGTGCCTCTTCCACACCCTTTTATGAGCTTTTGCCAGTGTCTATCTATCATTAATACTGATATGTGTGTTGAGTTTCATGGAATTCTAAGCATGTTATCTGCCTCAAAATCACCGGAAAAGAATGCTCAAATTTTACACGTTTCCATGACAACAATATTTTAGATATCAATATCCCCTCAACAGTTTTACATTGGTCATGTTTTGACATTATTCTGATGAAGTTTGAAGCAAATCGAGTAAAAATAAGATGCTGACTTCAAAGCATTTTGAAAATGACACACTTCCTGCTGCCAGTTGGTGGCGCTATAACTTTGACTCCTAATAGTCACATCTACGCGATCGGCATCATACAACGAACAAATCAATGAAGTTTGATCAAAATCACACAATGTATGTGGATGGTATTAGACACTTCCTGTTTCTCATTTCTCGCCATAAGTTTATCGCCTCGCCACAGGCAAACCGTTCGAGATATCAGAAATCCCTTGGCAATTTAGCATCCCCAATGTCTTGAGATCATGTTGACTGAGTTTGGTGGCTATCGGATAAAAAACCTAGGACGAGTATATCAAATTCCAGAGCATGCCTCTTTCACAAAACCCTGAATAGCCAACTTCCTGTTGGGCGGAGCCTATGACATGCAGGGCGAAAGTAGTTTGGCTCGATGAGATCTATATGTGCACCGAGTATTCCAGGGGGCGCTGGAGAGCCGCTGTGCCACGCCCGTGTACCAGTCTCTGCGCGGCCCTAATGGCCGCAGATTCCAAGGTGTGTGCCAATTTTCAAGAGTTTTTGAGCATGTTAAGGGCCCTAAACCCCCCTAAAACCTTGACAAAAAAGTAATAATAACCAATAATCCTAAGGAAATCAATAGGGCCCTTCACCCCTTTGGGCTTGGGCCCTAAAAACAGACAGATAGGAAAGAAAATGTGTTTCTGTCTAGTGGTGTCAACGCTAAAGTGGTCTGGTTTATTTCATATAGCTCTCAATATGACAGCTGTGTCTCCCCCTGCATTACACGTCATTGATTGGACCCCCGTCCCCCCCACCCCATCCCCTTTTGACAGGTCTCGGTGACGCGCGTCAGCGTTGGGGACGCGCTCCGACGCGAACACTGCGGTTTGAGAAGAGCCCACCTCCATGTGAACGCGTGCGTGCTCGCCACCCTTCTGTTGTTCTCTCTCCGGAGCGTGCACGCACGCGTTTATCCCCACCTCTCAATGTATTTCCAGCGTCTGCTGGACTTGTACAGACACCGCGTCGGATTGCGAATACAGATGGAGATCTCACTGATGTCTGATGGCCACCGGCGCACCCGAGCTACGTGAAAGCACACAAGTCAACTATGATACACTGACATGTGTCACGAGTACCAAGCTGTGCGCTGATGGGGAGCATAGAGGAACCGGTTGAGAAAGAGATTTGTTTGGACATCACAGGAAAAGCTGCCCGTGGAAATGAGTCCTGAAGAGAAACCTTAAGAGGCACTTTACCACTGTGAGTCTATGGAGAGAGAAGTGCAGACTTTCTGTCTTCTCTACGAGGAAAGGAAACTTAAATGACTTCTGACCATCAAGGTGAATTCATTCTTCATTTGAAGCACTTTTACAACGTGCATTGAAATAAATGGCTCAAACTGGTTTCAAACAACCGCACCTGAATTAAGATCACAGTGTTTTAAGTCTATGGGAATATACTGGACAAACAGGCATTTATGCATCTTGAATGATAAATTAATCCACATGCGCAATCTTTATTATTTTTATCCCGTTACGCACGTTTAATTCGCAATAGAAGCGCCTGCAAGATCCAGAGCGGGAACTTAGGAAAGGTCGGTGCTCCTGTCAAGAGAATATTAACGCGACAGGCCGTTTAAGAAAGAAGACTGGTTGAATTTTTCTACGTATTTTTTAACAACACTAACGCTGTTGTGCCCTTTATGTCCGTCTGACAGGACGCGGAGTCTCCGGTGAACGCTTATTCTGAATCTGAAGAACAAAAGAGGGCGGAAGGTTTATTTTTAAGAAACCGTGTTGAGTTATTTTTCTTAAGTAGCCTAAATAATGTAGAAATACATCATGTTTTTAAGTTTGGACTTTTTTTGACATACTCGTTCCCTGCTGGACTTTTTTTAATGTTTATTTGATCAAGAGTTTTTGGACTTTATTATGCATGACTGTGTTGGATATGAGGAATGCCATAACTTACGTCAAGCATAAATGCTGACAGTCCTCTAAGTGGTCTCATAAATACAATTTTCTTCTTGAAAACCAATGTAATGGCTCATTTATGGGGAAAATTGTGCACTTGGCATCAGAATGGAGTTAAGAAGTTCCCTAAGGAGTCAAAGCAAACAGTCCTTGACTTGAGTCTTCATTTTTGTGGTGTTATTATGTAACTTTGATTCATCAGTGAGAGAACATTTTTGATTCACTTGTAGTAAGTCAAAATATTCCATGCGCTTTGGATAAACCTCTCCGACCCATGTGCGTCAAGAAAGACAGAAGAGAAGAGGAATGCGCCATTGACGTCATGAGGTGAAATAACCAAAACTCAAAATCCTGGAACTGTCTAAACGCATGAGTAAATTTTTCGTAATCTAGTCGTCTGAGCTGTTTGGCGCCATCTCCATTTGTTTCCCCCTCTTGATTATTTTTCCACTCAAGCACCTTATTTTCATAATTTTTTTGCATTTCTCCCAGCTGATCTGAACGGTATTATGGCTTCTCCTCAACATCAACATCTGCTGTTTCACAACAGCGAAGTAAGCTGTGACTCCAGCGGCGATGGTGCCGTTTCTGTGCGGATCAGCAGCACCAAGCCGCACAAACAGCCGCGTGGGAGTCTGGGCACCAGCGCCATGTGCAGCATCATTGGGGGCTCCAAACATTGCAAGTACAGCATCTCCTCCAGCTGTAGCTCAGGCGAATCCGCCATCCGCAAACCAGTGGTCAAAGGCCTCCGGACTCAAAGGAAGATGCCGCAGCTGTTCGAAAGGTCGGCCGGACATTTCTGGAACCCCAAGTTTGACTCCAACATTCTGGAGGAAGCCTGCCGTGAGCGCTGCTTCCCTCAAACGCAACGCCGTTTCCGTTGTGTGTTATTTTACTTGGCGGCCGCCAGTCTCCTCTGGGGGTTGTTCTTCATTGCTAATGCTAATCGATGTGAAAGAACTGCCTTCTTATTGCCCACAGCTGCCTTCCTACTCCTCTGTTCTGTCTTGTTCGCCTTCACGTTCACCCGGTTCTACGCCCACTGCTACAATCAAGCCTCGCTGTTGCTCATCGTGGTGACATTTGCCCTCACTCTTGCACCTCAGATCCAGACTTCAGGCTTTAGTGACTTTAATGTTCCTCCTTTGAAGGATGAAGAGGACGCAGGCAACTTCAGTGGTGCAGAGGATAAAAACCTGACGTTTGAAGCCACCCAAAGTGGAAGTCTAGTTGCTCCTTGTTTGTCCCCTGTTGGCACCTTCTCTCTAGGCATGGAGGTGCTTTCGTTGCTTTACAGTTTCCTCCACGTCCGTTTGTACGCTTCGCTCCTGCTCGGCTTGCTCTACTCAGTGCTTTTTGAGACTCTTGGCTGGATGCATTTGATTCAAGGAAATGGCTGGAGGAACTCCACTGAGGAACATTTGGAAACGCTCTACTGGCTGATCCCAGGAAGGGCCATTTTGCATCTTTGCGCCCACGTCATTGGCATCCACCTTTTTATTATGTCCGAAGTGCGTTCACGCAGCACGTTCCTCAAGGTTGGCCAAGCCATCATGCATGGGAAAGACCTGGAGGTGGAAAAGGCCTTGAAGGAGCGAATGATCCACTCGGTGATGCCTCGTAGAGTGGCCGATGAGCTCATGAAGCAGAGCGACGACGACAATGACAATTCGGTTAAGCGCTACTCGACGGGAGCAGCCATTGCGGGCGCCTCCAGCCCAAAGAGCACCAAATGCAAGAAGACGTCGATACCTCGAGGCCAGATCATCTTTCGGCCGTTCAACATGAAACGCATGGAGCCGGTCAGCATCCTGTTCGCAGACATTGTGGGATTCACCAAGATGAGCGCCAATAAGTCAGCGCATGCCCTAGTGGGACTCCTCAACGACTTATTCGGACGCTTCGATCGCCTGTGTGAGCTCACATGTTGCGAGAAGATCAGCACGCTGGGAGATTGTTACTATTGCGTGGCTGGTTGTCCCGAACCAAGAGAGGACCATGCCTACTGCTGTGTAGAGATGGGGCTTGGGATGATCCAGGCCATTGAGCAGTTCCGTCAAGAAAAGAAGGAGATGGTGAACATGCGTGTTGGCGTCCACACTGGCACTGTGCTTTGCGGGATCCTCGGCATGAAGCGCTTTAAGTTCGACGTCTGGTCTAACGATGTCAACCTAGCCAATCTTATGGAGCAGTTGGGTGTCGCCGGGAAGGTGCACCTTTCAGAGGCCACGGACAAGTTTTTGGATGACCGGTACTTGCGAGAAGATGGGCGAGTCACAGAAAGGATCGGACCAAGTGTGGTTGCAGATCAGCTTAAAGGTAAGATGTGCATTTCT
Source organism: Spinibarbus caldwelli (assembly GCA_039654775.1). Lineage (NCBI taxonomy): Eukaryota > Metazoa > Chordata > Actinopteri > Cypriniformes > Cyprinidae > Spinibarbus > Spinibarbus caldwelli. Next base: position 25,377,515 of record CM077218.1, read on the forward strand.
AGTGACTAACACAGTGTACATGAGTATGTTTCCTTGTTTAGCACTGTGCTTAATCTTTGTTGCGAAACCGTGCCTCAGAGGACTGAGTGAGACACTTTTGGCTCTTGGCTCATGTGGCTGTTAAAAGTTTCTTGCTGCATTGAAACTTCATTCTTCAGCCTGCGTATTGTCAGTGTCCTCAGTGTTCACTTGTCAAAGCGTTTTGTTGAATCTTTGCCCCTGCGGTTTCTGTGACATATTCGGTTAACAGAGCAGGTCTTTTAGGCAGTAACATGCTGTCTAACCTTTTCCGCAGCCTTCAGAAAGGGACTATTAGGGATTTGTACAGTCAGTTTTTCCTCAAAAAAAGGCCTGTCATTTTCTATGTATGATCATGTTTTCCATTCAGTGGTCAACAAAGCAAAATTAGCATTTCCAAGTGGCAAATTAGTAAATTTAAAATAAATCCAGTCATGATGTTAGCATGCAATGCAATGTTTGCATACATTTGTTGCATATCTATTCTTTCATTTAAAGAGATAGTACACACAAAAAGATGACTGAATGAAAAAATGAATTGTCATTTACTAACCCTCTTGTAGTTTAATATGTATGACTTACTTCTGTGGAACATAAAAAGAGAGATTTAAAAATAGTCAGCCATCATTTATATATTTTCCACAGACGCAATTAAGTCATACCAGAATGGAACAACATAAGAGTGTGAGTAAATGCATTGTTATATAATATTAATTATTTATATTGGTTTTAGTTTAAGTTTTAGTATTTTTTTATGTGCATTTTTTTTATATGCTACTTTTATTTTTTATTTTTTTTTATTTAAACTTTAGTCATTTTAAACTTATATTATATATTCATAATATTTGCACTGTAAATGATGACAATTTTCATTTTTGAGTGAACTGTCCCTTTAATAGCTAATAAAGAGATTCATGTTGGAGATTTGTAGATTCATTTCGTCTTGCAAAAGGGCTGTAATTTTCTCTCTTACCTGATTTCATGCGCTTTCTGATCAGCAATCAGCAAAGAAAAATTAGCATTTGCAAATTAGCAACCTTTTTTGCATACTAATGAGGTTAGCATGCAAGCTGTATTTGTACATTTGTTTCTTCTGCATATTTTGAATTTCAAGGTAACCCCTCCTTTTGCTTAATGGCTGGTAACCTCACTTACATCAAGTATTGGATTCTCAAAGGACTTGACATTTGTATAAATGTGGCCGAAGGCTGGCATTTTTATGTAATTAACTATGCAAATGGTTCCTTCGTTTTGTTAATTGTACTTGAGCTCAAGCAAAAGCCAATAATTGGTCGCTGAGTGATACATTTTCCTAGCCATACGGAATATGAATGTCCCAGCATGTTATTAATCCTTTCAAGTCATAATTATTGTTACTTAATAGATTCTCTTCATTTAATGAGGAATGCCAGACTGTAATTAATATCAAATGGAATTCTCATTTTGACAATATTGATAGCGGGTCGAATGACTAAACCTCTTATAAGATTAGCAAAGAGGCATATTCAGGTTTTTAAGCAACCAAAACGGACCCATGCGTTTCCACGGGACTTTTGACATCTTTATCTGCCGTGCTAAAATCTAAGCGCTGAAGGATCCCAAATGCCTGTTTGTGAGTGGGTAAAGTCACTTGGCGAAACCGAAATCGCTGTGCCAGAACAAATCCCTATGCTGTCACAGCATCATCTCGCCGTGGCTGCGCAGGTGTTTCTGTAGGTCCTGCGGGTCAACTGGAATTGACGGCGTGGCTGTCGCCCTTGAGAGTCTCGCTTCATTTCGCTGGTGTTAGTTGCCAGCATTCCCCCTCAATCAGAGAGGATTTTCTTGGAGGAGTCTCTTGAGGAACTCAGCTTCATTTTTTTACTCCATCATTCCCTCAGCCTTCGTTTAAAAGGGTAAAATGGCCTTCTTAAACGGTCCCATGGTGCTCGTTTCTGAATATCTGTCAGTTCCTCTCCCAATTTCTTTCCTTCACTCTCTGTTTTTGTGTGCCACTCAGTACTGTAGTCTTTCCAGTGGATAGTTTTGCATTTTTTTTTTTTTACAGTTTCATGACTCAGAATGGTACAGCAAGGTTAAGCGTAACATTGCATAACAACCTTTCTTTTTCTAACACCACTGAACTCTCTGTTGAATTCACTGCGTCTCATTTCGCTCGGTTTAACACACACTGTACCCGAGGCCTGAAGCTTTAATATATGACTTCCTCTCTTTAATCATCAACAAAATGATTAAAGTGGTGACATTCTTTCCTTCATATCTTGTATTCAGTTGATTGCCCCTCTTCAGGCGTTTGTTTTTTCTTTTTTTCCTCCCGTTCACTGGCTGAAAGCTTAATTTTCCCACTCCGGAGTGATGTATTCAGTCCAGCGCTCAGGATTTATCTTTCCCTCTTGGATTTGCAGGCCCATTGAATGAGCTCTCCGTCAAGAGAGACTTCAACTCCAGAACGGCAAAAAAATCTTCCATCTGCTCGCAGTAGCTGCGTAAATCACCGAAGGAAAGTAGCGAGCTCGTGTGGAAACCTGGCAGACCTGGGAATAGAGACTGGTCAGGTCTTGAGTAAATCACACCGACCTGGACGCTAATCCCAAAACGGCAGTCTCTCTTCAGATGCCTATGTTCTTTTGAATTGGACATGTGTTTAAATGAAAGCGTTGGCTGTGCTGATTCTCGCTGCAAGGTCTTTCAGTTTGCTGGTGAAATCAAGCTGCGCAAACCGACAAAAACAGCACACCTGGGTCATTCCTACTGTGCAGTAGTTTTCATGTGAAATCAAACCATGAAACCAAGAGCCCATCGAATCTAAAATGGTGTTTTTGTTGATTTTAGTCCTTGTGTGTTAGCTTTTGAAGTCGTCTATATGTTAGTGCTGAAAGAGCAAAGTTATTTATGTATAATTTTAAAATGTATAGTTCTTCCGCTTTTGTGAAAATTAGCCAGATATATAAATATTTTGGATAAAATACACTACAAATGCTAAAAATGGAATCCAGTAGTTAATTTTCTTCTAATACAATATTATGATTATGTAAGTTAATATAAATTACTGTACTATGTAAAAATATTGTATTGTATTTAAAATGTCCTATTTATGGGAAAATGTGCACAGTAAAAAAAAAAAAAAAAGGTTGAGAAAACGTAACAGTTTAAGGCAACCATTTTCAGCAGATTTTTGAGTTTTCTCAGTTTATTTTTGTAGGAGATTTTTGAGTTTTCTCAACTTGTATAAACTGAATACAAGAAGTTGAGAAAACCTAAAAAATCTGCTGAAGCTGGTTGCCTTAAACTTTTAAGTTTTCTAAACTTTTGATTTTTAATTTTTTTTTCTTTCAAATTCTAAGTATGGAAATTAATTAATTAATTATTAGTTATTATAATTAATATTTTAATTATTATTAATTAATTATAGGCATCATATTTCATTTCTTTTGTGACAATATTTAATTAAGTAAATATAGTAGTAGTTTTCAACAAATTGCACTGCTTTGGAAGCCATTTATATGTTAGTATACCAAAAAAAGACCAAATTAACTTACACATATTTAAAATGTACAGTTTTTTTCACTTCTGGAAAAATGGACCAGATTTTTTTTATTTTATTTTATTTTATTTGTATAAAATATTAAACTTTTAAAATTATATGTGTACTTCTAAAAGATCAAATTAAATTTCTAAGTTTTCTTTTATCACAATATAACAGTGCAGCAGTAATCTTTAACACATTTTACTGCTTTGGTTTAACTGGATATTTATATCATGTCCCTGGGTGGGGGGGTAATTTTTTATTTGGTAATTTGTTTATAGTTGTTGTTCTTTTGAATGTGTCCCCAAATATCACCTTCCATCCTGTTTTTATTTCAGTCTTCTGTAAATTCTAACAAAAGCCAGTGAATGACATCATCTTCCAGGAAGTGATATCATTTTGGAGGGAAAACAACAGCAGTATTAGCAATGGATTCGATGAATCCTGTAATGGTGTCTCACTATAAAACATGCATCTTTGTTACGTTTTGAAGACATACCGAGCTGTCACTGCACAACAGGAACAACCCACCACCAATCGACTCCGCTAATGCTAGGAAAACAGGTCTGAAGTAAATAGAGAGGGAATGATAAATGTGTACTTATACAGTCGCCTCCAGTGCACTAGTCAAGAAAAACAATATCCTGACCTCACATGCTCTTGTATTGCATGCAAGCGGCAAAAGTCACTGTCGTTTCCTCAGTGCCGTCTGGTGCACTTCCAATAAACCACAGTCTGCTTTATAAATAGCAAAAATAAGAATAGTCATAACTGCTGGCCTGTATAAACAACACCAGCCGATGCATCGCCCAAGGGAGGACGAGGTCTGACCGTTTGGCTGCTTTTTGGAAAACATTGCATTTCTTGTCGCTCCATGATGAGAGATTAAAGCGTTTAATAAAATAACTTCTTAGCACAAATGTTCTTGAGTGTCACGGTATCGTATATCTTTGTGCCTTCCACATCCCGTTCCCTCCGGCGCTTCCGACTTCCCACTGCGCAAGTGTGTGTGTGTGTATGCAGGCCCCTGTTGTGTAGAGTGCTTGTTTGAGTGGAAATGGTGGCTATTTTTGGCTGTTTCCCTGGAAAGTACCTGACTGTGCCCTGGTCCTCCTGCGGTTTCAGAGAACGATGCCACCTCCCTTATCGTCGGGTTATCCAAATACTCATTTTGTCAGGCATTTCAGTTTCCACTGAAGAAAGAATATGGGTCACATTTTTGTGGCCCACAATTTTTCCTGTGAACTCAATTTAGGGGATGCAGCCTGCTGTACCACCAAGTAGGTTATGATTGTTCATTAAGCTAACTTAGCGTGACAGTAGCTTGGTTATTTTCAGAGTAGCTTTTTCATTAACAAGCTGCTTTTTCCAATAATTAGCATTACTACGAAAACTTCACTCTCACATGAAAGTCTTATTCATTTTAGTGAATTGGTTTGTTTTGTACAGATTGTTTTTGTCAATAAATGATTCTTTAATCAAATGAAAGGTTCCTGTGACGTTTACTGACTGATTGACTGTAGTTTATCTAGAAATATTAGGAGCAGCTTTTTAAGAGAAAGTGTGGCTGTGAAATAGTTAAATGTTGTACTATATTTGTAGCTAAACTTTTAGCATTCAGCTATGTAAATGACAGTGTTTGCTAGTTTTATTAGTTGCTTTGTTTAAATTGATCTGTTTACTGTTGACTGCTGTAATGCAATCACGGTGTGGTTGTGAAATGGTTAAATGTTGTTGTTCTTCTCTAAGTGTTTACCGTTCAGCTATGTATAAATGACTGCATTTGCTAGTTTTCTTGGCTAGTTTATCAGTGTGGTTGGGAAATAGTTAGGCTAAATGTTGTTCTTTGTAACGCTTCATCTGCTAAGTTTTTAGAATTCAGCTATGTTAATGGCGGTTTTTGCTAGTTTTGTATTTTGTGTAAATTGATCTGTTTTTGTTGTTGCTTAATGCAGGCACCTCAGTTTAGCTATTTTTTGTTATTAGTTTGTAGTGTAGAACAATTTAATTTATTATTAATTATTAATTTATTAATTTTTTTTAATCAAAGTAGTTTCACTGTAGTTAAGCTAATTTAAATGATGAGCAGCTTGTTAAGAGTTAGTACCATTACGAAATACTTCAATAATGTTGGTCTTTGTTACGTTTTTAGCATCAAGCTAAGTTTCATCAGTGTGATTGCGAAATAGTTAAATGTTGTTCTTTGCTAAGTTTTTAGCATTCAGCTATGTTAATGGCATAAAGGCATAAAAGTCTTGGCTAGTTTTATTAGTTTTATTTAGTGAAAATATATTTGTTTTTGTTGTCTGTTTAATGCCGTCACCTCAATTTAGCTACTTTTCGTTAATAGTTTGTAGTGTAAAACAATTGTATTCTTTTTTTTTTTAAACAAAGACTTTAGCTTAACTGTAATTAAGCTAATTTAATGTAGTTAAGCTTGTTAAAAGTTAGTGTGGTTGTGAAATAGTTAAAAATGCTTAATTGCTATTACAGTGTGGTTGCGAAAGTGTTAAATGACGTTGGTCCTTTTAGCTGTTTTTAGGTGTTTGCTAATTTTTTTAGTTGTACTTATTGTAAATTTATCTGTGTATTGCTGATCACTTTAGTGTTATCACCTCAATTGGCAATATTATCACAAAGTGGTTGCAAAATAATTAAATGTTGTTCTTTGCTAAGTGTTTAGCATTCAGTTATGTAAATGACTGTTTGCTAGTTTCATTAATTGTATTTAGTGTAAATTTATCTGTTTGTTGTTGTCACTTTAATGTTATTGCCTCAACATTTCATTAGTGGTTTGTAGCGTAGAATGAGATTGACTGTAGTTTCACCATAAATTATGAACAGCTTGTTAAGAGACACTGTAGTTGCAAAATAGTTAAATTGTGTTGTTCTTATGTATCCTTCAGGATACAACACATGCAAACTCCTGCATAATTTCATACATATCCTGCACAATAGTCCTGTTTTTATTTAGATAGACCTGGAGGACATAATTCCTGGAGGATACAATTCCTGCATATAATTCTTTCCTTCATAGAATTCCTGCAGGTATTATTTCAGGAAAATCAGCAAAAATTCTGTAGGAAATCTGCACAATATTCCTGCAAGTTTTTCTTGCTGGTATTATTAGTTTAGTTTTGTTTTTTCCTGGTATTATTAATTGTATTTAGTGTACATTTATCTGTTTATCTGATCGCTTTAATGCTATGACCTTAATTGAGCTATTTTTTGTAAGTAATTTGTAGTGTAGCTAACTATTTTAAGGTAGCTTGACTGTAGCTTTAAATTATACTCATACGACTGAGTAACAGCCTATATGTTACAATTTAATTATACTATTTTAAATGATAAATTGTTTAAGATACAGTTTCAAGTTAGCACCCCAACACTGGTCAAGTGTTAGTCGATATGCCTTGTACGTGTGAATTCGAAAGTTGCAGACTGTTAATTGCATATCAATCAGTATATCGTATGTGAATTTCCATAAACCGCTCTCTGTGCGTTGAATGGCTAGGCTTTGATTTTTGTCGCTGACATGAGAGTGACCTCTTATCAAATTATTCCAACTGAAAGAGCAACATTGCAATCACTTGGTTTGTGCTCCCAAAGGATTGTTTTTCAATTAAGCATGACAGGGATTGTAGAAGAGCCTCGAAAATTATCGTCTGTAGTTAAATTAAACTATATTTTCTGCAAAAACCACTGCGATGATGCTTGGATGTTTACAGGACATTGATATAACATTATGGTATTCAAAGTGATTTTTAGTGCTGCTGCTAGTGTGTTTTTGGTCATTTGTTTCTTGCTTCTGTGGTTCAAATATATCTTGAGATAGTATTGATTCTAGCCTGTCCCATATCCTGAAATCCAGTTATTTTTCCTCTCTCAGTGCATGTATTTTCTGATTCCTTGTTCTGGTTGTACAATCAGTTATGTTTGCATAAAATAATTGGCCATTTGTTTCACCTAAAACCTCTGCAGATGTTCGATTGAATGGCGTTAAAATGAAAACCCATGATTAATCACCTACATTCTTCTCTGTTCATCTGCAAATGACTCATTTTCCATTCATTTCACTTTCATCTCGTTCATCCGATGGCAGCCGTTGTGCCGTGTGTGTGTTACTGTAGAACAACCTTCGATGTGAGGACTGACAATGTAGTGCCGTGACCTTCACAAGGAGTCTGACGGGAGAGTGAAGGAGTCCTATAATGTGTTCATTTGATGGATGCCAGAGGACGGTCTCCATATAAAGTGAACCTCTGCGCTATTTCCCTCAGGGGATTTTGGAGAAATCTGCATAAATGCACAGAAGTGCAGTTATATATATTCAGAAAATTCAGTTCTCCAAACTGCATGCTCTCAAGAGAGCGTAGGTTGTGAATTGATCAACTTAGATTTGTTTGTTTATATCTCGGTGTGCAGCAGCCTTTTATCATGAAGTGGAGATTTTGACATTGTTTTAACCTTGATGGGGTGGTAGTGGGTGTTAGTGGTTAAGGACTCTTGACTGGTGATTTGAGGGTTGCTGGTTCGATTTTAGCAAATTATGAGTTTGTGCTAGCTATAGATTGATATATCGTTCTACCTAATGTTCGGCCGTTTTGAGATTATTGTTACACTTGATTAATGGTATATCACCCCATAAAGTCAATTTCAAAAACTATTGATACACATATTTATTGAAATGTGTCATATAATGGGAAATAAAAGTCTTAGAAATGCTTCAGTCCTTTACATTGCAAATAAAGTCATGCTACTGGGTTGTAAGATTTTTTTATGTTTTTGAAAGAAGTCTCTTATGCTCACCAAGGCTGCATTTATTTGACCAAAAGTAAAAACATTAATATTGTGAAATATTATTATATTTTAAATTAACTGCTTTCTGTTTTAATATATTTTAAAATGTAATTTATTCCTGTGAGTTCTCAGCATCATTACTTCAGTCTTCAGTGTCACATTATCCTTCAGAAATCAATCTAATATGCTGATTTGCTGCTCAAGAAACATTTTTTTTTTAAACCATTATCACTGTTAAAAACAGGTGTGCTGCATAATTTTTTGTGGAAACCCTGACACATTTTGTTCAGAATTTTTTGATTAATAGGAAGTTTAAAAGAACAAATTTTATTTGAAGCAGAAAAGGTTTTTGTAACGTTATAAATGTCTTTACTGTCACTTCTGGTCAATTTAACACATCACTGGTGAATAAAAATGTATATTTTGTTAAAAAGAAAAATCATACTGGCCCCAAGCTTTTGAACGGTAGTGTATCAGCATGCAACTTTACATAAATATTAAATGCATTTTAATTAATAATTTGAGACTTGCATTAATAATTAATAATGTCTCAATATTTAATATTTTAGTATTTAGTATATTTCAGTATTTTGTGTGTAATTATTTAGTTTTAATGACAGCAGCACTGGAGCTAACATGAACGAATAATTATTATTAATAATAATAATATTTAATATATAATTCTCCATAATATTTGGAGATTTTCCAAAAAAATATTTTGTGCTTCATTGGAAGCAAGAACATCTGACCTTCTGTACAAAGAATTTGCAGAATTTTAGATATTTCTTCATTTTATACTAGGATCTTTGTTTTAGACTTAATACTATCAGTGTATTTTCAGACTTTTGGAAACCCATCAATATTATATTGCACCCTGCATCCTAGATATAGCTATAGACTCAGGCCATTGAAAACCCTTAGCGGTGGACTGCTGGTTATCACTGTTGTGCTCTTGTGCTCTTGAGCTCTTGGCACTTAACCTCAGACCGCTCCAGTGGGACTGTAGTGAGTTCATCCCGGTGCTTTGTGACAATAACAGAGAAAAGACATTTTCTCTGGCCTTGGTCATATATCAGTAAATACAGAGATGGCTTATGCAATTTTTTAGTTGTTAAGAACCAGGGTTAATATACAGTCAAACCAAAATTTATTCAGACACCTTCAACGTTTCTCACATTATCACAGTTTATTTGCTATAGTTTAGAAAATGGTAATGAAATATGACAAGAACTTAGAGTTAAACTGTGTCAGAACAAATTCATCTTGATAATGTCAGATAACTTTGATAGAAAGGTATGTAATGAATTGGGTTGAATAGCCGTCAGCTGTCAGCTGTTGAATTTAAGTACAGAATTAGATAATACCAATTTAGGGCAACCAATTACCAAGCAATGCTTAATTTTGTTCCGTCTGTGGTGTAAAAAACATTGCATTAGCAATTAAAGAAAATTGTATGAAGAATTTTTGGGTATAATATGTCACAGTTTACTTTACTTTGCTATCCTCACTTACATCAATGAACTATAGTGTCCTGCACCCACTAGTAAAAAAAAATAAAAAATAATATCTGGTTTGACCGTAGTAGTTAACTGAAACTAAAGGTAAAAACATAAAAATATTTTTGTTACTTGAAATGACGAAAACACAACCAATTTACTAACATTTTAAGTAAAATTAAAATCAAAACAGAAAGTATAAAAATAAAAACTTGAATGAATGAACAAGGGGTCAAAATTTGTCTGGTTACCAAAGGTCATTTAGCCCCTTCTGCTAGCTGCTTGAACTACACAGTCTGTTGCTAAAAAGCATCTTTCTCCGTTGACACAATTACCAGCTAGATTTCCCCAGGTATTCTTGACGACTAGTGAAACAGAACGAGGGCGGTTTGGTGTCAAGGAGCGAGTCGACTGTGAAGACAAGGTAACTTAAGTTCTTTCGGCAGCTGCGATGACAGCTAAGAGTAAATACATCCTGCTGTGATACTGACTCCCAGCATGCCGAGGCAGCTGCTGCTCTTTGATGTGTGATTGTATGGCGTCTGAAGGTGACAGGAGAAGCACACTAGCGCCGTATCTGCTGCGATGCTGCAGGGACCGCTGACCGTCTGCACTGTTCTGACCTACTGACTCCAAGTATGTTCTCATAAAGCCATTAATAGAATATGAAAAATTAAAAGTGGCAGTGTTGTTTCTCATTCTGACGTAGCCTCTTTCCACTTGTCCCTGCAGTGTTTGCACTAGCAAAGCCAATATTCTGCAGCCATGAAACAAGATGTTATCTGTGACTTAGCAGTTTTTTTTTTTCCCCTTGAATGACCTGTGATTGAGTGTCTTGCTCGAAGGCACCATGATTATACAGTAGAGCCGCACTTCATGATTCAGTCTAACCAGGGTTCAAACCAGGCGATCGAGGTTAGGAGTTGAGCATATTTTGAGCATTAAAGGGATAGATCTGTTGTTAAAGTTTGCTGTTTATTTACTCACCCTTAAGCAATCAAAATGAATACCCGTGGCTCCTGACGATATATATTGAGGTCTTATGAAGCAAAATGATCAGTTTGTGCAAGAAACTAAACATTATTTATAACATTATTAACTGTAATCCAGAGCCTCAGGCAAACAGTCTAGAGTGATTGGTTCGCAAACAAATCATTCTTTTGAATCATTCTAGTGAACTATATGAACCAGTTCACCAAATCGGACTGGGCTGTGTTTCTCAAAAGCATCGTAAGCTTAAGTACATCGTAAACCCACTGAACCCAATGGAGCTACGATGAACTTAGGCTCACGATGCTTTTTGGAAACACAGCCCTGAACGGTCTAAAACTGTTCACGGCTCGAGCAGCACAGATCTACAAGTTGCTCAATCAAGCTCACTTTCGGATGTGTCTGACAGTCACTATGACTCAAAATCAGCACATGAGCCAGTGATATGTGCATGCATGAACCAAGCACTTGAAAAAAGGGGTTGAAATTAAAGTTTTTATGGTTTCACATTATTTCAGTAAAAAGGTTAGCTGAAGAAGGCTAGTTTATTCATTTTATATGCTTTAGACATGTAAAACATCCAGGTTTCACATCATAACTTTAATGATTTAAAGTGATTTAAATGGTACTTTAATGATTTAATTAACTGTGTATGTGATCTGTCATTATGCCATTATGTAAACGAACAAGTGAATTGAAACAGTTCATTAAAACAAACTGTCTGAAAGAATCAGTTCATAGAAAATAATCAGATTTCCCAGTTTGCCTCAGGCTCTGGATTACAGGTAATAATGTTGTGAATAATGTTTTATTTCTTGCACAGACCGAACGCTTCGCTTCATAAGACCTCAATATATTGACAACAGCCACAGGTATTAATTTTGTGTTCCTTGATATGCTTTTTTAGTTTTTTTTTTTTAAATGAGCAGACTTGCATTTTTTTTTAATTACCAAGGACCACTTCTTTTTTTACTGTTCTTCTGAAGAAAAAGTCATCAATCGACAGAGCCGTCATGTTTTGTCTATATTTGGAAAGCTGCTTCTCAGAACGTGCCCTTGAAGGGTTGCCATGTCCACTGGTTATAAGCATCTCTTATTAAGCATTTTTGGCTTGTTGTTTGGGCTTGGCTAAATATAGCAATCCATTTTATGGAGTTAATAAAGTAGGGAGGTCACTATATTTTGGTATGTGGCTTATCTCCTAGATAACGTGATTGGATTTAAGTTTATTATGGGCTTGTTCTTGTTTGGTGTTTTTTTTTTTTTTTTTTTTTTTTAATAGCAAGATCTGGCAACACTAATGAATCAAAAACGTTCCTCATTCACTGTGCACCACACATACAAGTCTGATATGTCATTAACAACTAGTTATTCAGTTTGATTCATTACACACTGCATAGAATATTTATAAATTAATTTTTCTGGGTTTAAAGTTAGTTCACCCAAAAATTAACATTAATTACTCACACTCATGTCGTTCCAAACCCGTAAGACCTCCGTTCATCTTCGGAACACAAATTAAGATATTTTTGTTTGAATCTGAGAGCTCTCAGACCCTCCATAGACAGCAAGGGTCCTTACACGATCAAGGTCCAGAAACGTAGCAAGGAGATCGGTAAAATAATCCATGTGACATCAGGGGTTCAACCGTAATGTCACGAAGCTACGAGAATACTTTTTGTGCGCAAAAGAAAAATAAAAAAAGACTTTACTCAAATTCATCTCCTCCGCGTCACCCTAGCGCCATTTTGGAGAATATCCACTGAACGCAAACAGCGTATGCTTTTCTGTGTCAGCTGCGCCACACACATACATTTTCTACGTTGTACGTACACTTTGATTTGAATGAAAACAAAGTATCCTTGTGGCACAGCTGACACAGACAAGCATACGCTGTTTGCGTCCAGTGGATATTCTCCAAAAATGGCGCTAGGGTGATGCGGAGGAGACGAATTTGAATAAAGTCTTTTTTTATTTTTCTTTTGCGTACAAAAAGTATTCTCATAATTTCGTAACATTACGGTTGAGCCCCTGATGTCACATGGATTATTTTACCAATCTCCTTGCTACGTTTCTGGACCTTGATCGTGTAAGGACCCCTGCTGTCTATGGAGGGTCTGAGAGCTCTCAGATTCCATAAAAATATCTTAATTTGTGTCCCGAAGATGAACAGAGGTCTTATGAGTTTGGAACGACATGAGGGTGTCCTAATTAATGACAGAATTTTCATTTTTGGGTGAACTACTGTAACTCTTTAATTTGATTGTAGAATGCGTTTGTCACTGTCGTAAATGACTGAATTGTGTTTGTACAGAACAGGACTGAAGCCCTGTTCACACCAAAATGATAACTTTAAAGATAACTATAAAGATAACGATATTAGGCGATAAAGATAACGTCCACACCAGCAAACGATATCATCTGTTTATTCTAAGTGCATGCTCGTCTTTTTCTGAAAGTGATTCCAAAGATATCGTTTATCTGTGCCTTTATTGTTATAGCTGTGGTGTGGACTCTGCTATTCTTTAATATTGAGAACGATTTTTAGAAATATATCTTTATCTTTGTAGTTATCGGTCTTGGTGTGAACGGGGCTTAAGCACTAAAAGGTTAATTGATTTGAATGTACTTTTTTAGGCTCTTTGGAAATACATGCCTCAACCTAAATTTTTGCGAAACCCCAAAAATGTGCCTATACATAAAATTTGTGGCACCGTTTATGTATAGCAATTAACTGTGGTGCTTATGTATGAGATATGGGTTCGAGTTGGCTTATGGTGTGTCCTAATTCCCTCCGCATCATTTCCTATTATCTTTCATCAGTAGCTGCTAAAACAAATGAGTAAGAATCCAAAACTTAATTATGTACTGTAGCCAAGAGTGTAGCTTTGTTCATAATTAACCCTCATTGTGTGTTTAATGACCGTGGAGAGTTGCTCTGCTATGTGAGATTTCCGTCAACTATGCGGACTGAGCCGAGAGTGTGTCGTTTCCACAGCTCAGCATAAAAGTACACCAAAAAATCTTGAGTCAGCATAACCCTGTCTTTATCGCTTACGACAGACATGTCTGGTACCTCATATTTACTGTCCAGAGAGATGCAATATTAGCCAGCCAACCTGTTCTCCAGTTCTGAACTCTAATCAGACGTCATCACTGACAGTCTACAGCGCCTGTGAACTGTGGGTTGAGGGGAGATAGTGAGCAGGTGCGACTGATGTCTCAAGTGCAGTGTTTTGAAAAGCATTTGTCTTAGACGATCATAAGTCACCTACAGGCTGCGGTCAGAGCCACCTGGAGTCTGGCAGATATGAGCCTTTGCTGCCATATAAACAACTTAGATTGTCTATCACTGCAGATCAGAGGTCATATGCGCTGATTTTGATACGATTCACCGTCCGCTGAGCTCAGGTGTGTGTGGCAGCTGTCATATACCCATGGGTCAGAGACCGGCTGCCTGGTAATGCAGTTATGATGGGAGTTTGTCATGGTGATGTGCTTGCCGTCTTAAAACTCTATTTACCTTTCCTCATGATGTTTCGCTGAAAATAATGAGACAAGTACAGGATTTTATTATTTGTGCTTGACAAATTAAACGTCAGTGCATAATTCGTCCTACGCTGCTGGTGTTACAGATATTAATGAACACAAATGAAGTAGAAAATATACTTTCTAAGCATTGAAACCTTAATTTTTGTTCGACAGGTGAAAAAAAAAAACAGGCAAATATTTTTTTAAATATTTAAAATTAAATTTAAATAAAATTAAATATTTACAAGTAAACAATGATATTTAAATTTTATTTGGAAATAAATAAAAATAAAGAAAACATATGTTACAGAATGAACAGATCGAGAGACGTTTGGATCCATCCGCGTGCTTTTATTCATTAACATGGTCATACAAAGGCAAGGTTCCGACGATGGCAAACAGATGTGGCACAGGTGAGACAAAGAGAAATCCAAAACGGGTGTGGTCGACAGACGGTTAACAATATCCAGAGGGCTTGACAAGAGGCGTAGTCCGATAACACGAGCAATAGTCCAGGCAAGGTGCAAACATAATCCAAAAGACAAGGCAGGAGAAAAATCCAAGGCAGGCAATAAACTCAAGGGCAGGCAGAGATCAGACAAGACAAGATAACAGCCAAAAGATCAAGACACGGGTAAACAGACAGCGAGCAGGACTAAACTAAACTATGAAACACGGAAAGGCTCTGTAATGTTGCTATTGCTAGGAGAGAGATAACTGCAAACAATACTCGGCGATCTGAAAGAAGAAGTCCAAGGCTTATAAAGCGTGTCTAATTGGATGCAGCTGTGTGTGTGTGTGTAATCAGTGCAATGGATGATGGGAACTGTAGTCCGGAGTGACATGTAACAGTCTGTGTAGTGTGAGAGTCAATGTAATGCAAAAGCGACCTCTGGTGGCGAGTGGACGGAAGACCATGAACCAGATTCGTGACAACATAAAATTATTATTACTTTATGAATCATTTTCACATTGTGTTATGAATAAAAACTATTTAATTTAATTATTTAATTTTATTGTACATTGTTTTTATGCTCACCAAGGCTGCATTTATTTGATTACAAGTACAGTGAAAACAGTAATATTGTGAAATATTATTTCAATTTCAAATAACTTTTTTCAGTTTGAATATATTTTAAAATGTATTTTGTTTTTTCAATTTTCAGCATCATTACTCCTGTCTTCAGTGTCCTGATGACCTGATCCTTCAGAAATCATTCTAATTTGATGATTTTTTTTCCTTCAAGAAACATTTATTATTATTATTATCTATTATGATTAATATTGAAACTAAATTTGAGCTGCTTGATACTTTTTTTGAAACTGATTTTTTTTTTCTGTTGATGAATAGAAAGTTCAAAAGAACATAATAAATTTAACATAAATAGCATAAATTTCTTAACTTTCATTTTTTACCAATTTATTGGGTCCTTGCTAAATAAAAGTATTGATGTTTTTTCAAAACATTTTTACTGACCCTGAACTTTCGAACTATATTTTATTTGTTACTAAATAATTTTAATTATTTATTTAAAGATTTTTTGCCTTTGGCGTGACAGATCAGAATTGACAGGAAGCGAAGTGAGAGAGAGAGGGGGGTCAGGACCGGGAAAGGTCCTCGAGTCAGGATTCGAACACGTGACGCCCGTAGCGTAACGGCGCTGTATGTTGGCGCGCTGCCCACAAGGCTATCAGTGCCAACAAAAATAATTTTATTTTTTACTAAAACTTCAAAATTCAACATGAATCAGTGCTGGAGAAAAATTCTGTGCATGTCTTTTGTTCACATCTCTGTAAATATCATACATGAAGTCTAGAGATTCACTCTGCTTAAGTAGGTCCATTGGATTCATTATCCCGCAGTCCTGATGGTGACAGATTCTTGTGTTTTGAGAGAAGGTGACAGCATCTCACTGTAATGAATGGAGTAAATCACTGCAAGCCATTACAGCGGCGCATGGGCTCTGACCTCTGGGAAGCCCACGTGTTTGACCCCGCTCACCGTCATTTATTTCCACTGTCCTTCGGCTTAGGCCTCGCTGAAGACACTGATATCTGGCCCTTCATCTCTGTAGAAGGAATTGAGGTGGGTGTTGCTGCTCGGATCTGAGTGGATGATGGATTTGCTGTGAAACGCGTTGGACTGTAGGTTATGCTGAGGTTATGTTGTTTGTGGGCTGTGTGCATGCTAGATACTAGTGGAGCAGATTTTGCATTGAAAAACCTTGCAAGCTGCTGTTTGCATTCATAGCTAAATTGTTTAAGATTGTTTCATTCTGTCATAAGCATTATAAATACAGTACTGTACAAAATTTTTAGCTCAATAATATTTTTTAAAAAGAAATTAATACTTTTGAATTCACAGAAATGAATTCAGCAAGGATGCATTAAATGGATCAAAAGTGACAGTAAAGAAATTTATAATCTTACAAAAAATATGAAGCAGCTCAACATTTCAACATTGATAACAATCAGAAATATTTCTTGAGCAGCAAATCATCATATTAGAGTGATTTCTGAAGGATCATGTGACACTGAAGACTGAAGTAATGATGCTGAAAATTCAGCTTTGCATTAAAATAAAACTGAATTTTTTTTAAAATAAATTACATTTTAAAATGTATTCAACTAGAAAAAAATTTAAAACGGTAATATTATTTCCCAGTTTTACTGTTTCTACTGCATTTTTGATCAACAAATTCAACCTTGGTGAGCATAAGACCCCAAATGACCCCAAACGTTTGAACAATAATGTACAGGTGCATCTCAATAAATTAGAATGTTGTGGAAAAGTTGATTTATTTCAGTAATTCAACTCAAATTGTGAAACTCGTGTATTAAATAAATTCATTGCACACAGACTGAAGTAGTTTAAGTCTTTGGTTCTTTTAATTGTGATGATTTTGGCTCACATTTAACAAAAATCCACCAATTCACATGTAAACGATATTCTTTGTTGTATTTTCCTGTCAAAATAAAGGAGTTGCTTTGGAATTCTTCAGCTTTTAAGAACTGCCGGGTTCTCCGGTAGTGGGCGGAGCTAAAGCGCAAACGACAATCTCATTGGCTAGCGCCCACATATTATCATCCCTGTCTTGATTTCAGCAATTCAATTCGAGCAAACGCAGACTACGTGATTCATATTCATGAACCCAGCAGCTTATTAATCCTTAGCACGTTTTATATTGTTATTAGTAGTAGAATTCGTTGTAGTTTTTTTATCTTATCATCCCCCCCCCCCACCAGTCCTAAGTTCAGTCAACATGACAAATATGCATTTATACTTGGTTATTCTAATTACTAAAGTTCTATCATCATATAATGCTAAATTATCATAATATCATATTATAATGCTTGACTGACTGATGCTAAGTGTCAGTGGATAAATAGTGTAGATTACTGTACAATGTTTTATAAAAATAATTTATTCTATTTAGAGTCCATTTCATTAATTTAACATATTTAATATTGGGGGCATCCAAGTTATTTGACATTTGAACATTTTTTTTTTTAAAGTAACGCAATAGTTACTTTCCCTGGTAATTAGTTACTTTTATAATGATGTAACTCAGTTACTAACTCAGTTACTATTTGTGAGAAGTAACTAGTAACTATAATTAATTACTTTTTTAAAGTAATGTGCCCAACACTGGTCATTAATAATTTTTGGAGAAACATTTTGCTAAATATGCTTATCCTTTAGCTAAATCACCTAACTTAATAATAAGCCTAGTGAACCTATATAGATTGAGTATTACATATCTATCTATCTATCTATCTATCTATCTATCTATCTATCTATCTATCTATCTATCTATCTATCTATCTATCTATCTAAATATAGTTTTGTTAAAAAATTATGTTGAATAAGTTAGATGATTTTTTTTTTATTTATAGAATGTTGTGTTAGTGACATTTACAAAGGCAGCTTTTTCTATTGCTGATTCTTTTCTAAGCGATCAGACGTACAGATTAAGTCCAGCTGGAGCTCTATATGTTCTGGTGTTTTATCTCAAGCTCTTTGTGTTGTCAGAGCTGGCCGGAAGTCTAAATGTCAGCGTCAACTTTACACATGACTGCTTTTCCCCACATCGGTCCTGTGTAGGATCCTCAAAGCAACCATGCATTGATCCCTTGGGGGAACGTGTCTGCTGTGGCTGTGGACCAGTTGGTTTCATCTGAAGCGTCTGAGGGAACGTGGGTGTGTTAAATACAGTCAGCTTTCTGTTAAGAGTTACTTAGCGCTTCTCATCAACACTCTCGTCCCATATTGATACTTCTCAGATTCAACATGCGTGAACACACACGCTCATCCTGCTCTTCAGCGGCTCTGCACTGTTGCTAATCCCTCGTTAGCGCGCTCTGCGGGGAGATCGCATGATAGATGGCGGTGTGAATGAAAAATGAGATGCTATGGAGGGAAAGCGGTCCATGAGAGGCCCTTCTGAAATAAGCATGAAGCCGCACAGATGTGTGGGACTCATTATAGAAACACCTGCAGAAAATTGCACATGGAAAAGACATGTAACGAAAGTGACATCTGTAGCAGATACTTGAGACTTTAGGTGAAATTTCTTCAGTACTTTGACTCTGTGTCACTTTTTAGCATTTCGATAAATATTCATTATGAATCTGACATGTCATAAAGAGACAGTTCTTGGTTTAATGAGTCAGTGAGCTGTTGATTTGTGAATTAATTAGACTATTCAGTCCAATTTGTGAACAAATTGTTCAGTCTAATTTATGAATGAATCATTTTGTGAATCAGTTTGTACCAGTAATTGAAAAGGTTTGTGAAATTGTGAATGAATCGTTTTGTAAACTAGTTCAACCAATTAATTGACTAGGTCCAATTCATAAACAAATTGTTCAGACTAATTCATTAACAATTCATTTTATGCACCAGTTCATCCAATTAACTGAGCAGGTCCAATTCGTAAACAAATTGTTCATTCTAATTCATAAGTGAATCATTTTGTGAACTGGTTCATTCAATAATTTGAAATGTCTGATTAATGAATGAATCATTTTGTGAACCAGTTCAAACGATTAGTTAAAAAGGTCTAATTCATAAAGAAATTGTTCATTCAAATTTGTGAATGAATCAGTTGGTGAACCGGTTCAGCTGATTTGAAAAGGTCTAGTTCATCAAAAAATGGTTCAGTCTAATTCATGATTGAATCATTTTGTGAACCAGATTAACTGATTAATTGAAAAGGTACAATTGATAAACAAATTGTTCAGTTGTTCAAAACTTCGAACTGTTCATTGAAAAGATCCAAGTCACAAGAATGATTAGTTCATGAATCAAACATCAATATTACTATTTTTCTTACTAAGCTTAGTCTTATTTGCGAACAAATTGTTCAGTCTAATCCATAAGTGAATCATTTTATGAACTAGTTCAACCAATAGTTTGAAATGGTCCAATCCATAAACAAATTGTTCTGTCTAATTAATCAGTGAATCATATTGTGAACCAGTTCAATTCAAAGGTCCAGTTCATCAAAATAATAGTTCAGTCTAATTCATGAATGAAAAATTTTGTGAACCAGTTTAACCGATTAATTAAATGGGTCCATTTCATAAAAAAATTGTTCAGACTAATTAATGAATGAAACATTTTCTGAACTGGTTTGATTAATTGACCAATCAATCAAAAAGGTTTAATTCATAACAAATTATTCATTCCAATTTGTGAATGAATCATTTGGTGAGCCAGTTTTGGCGATTAATTGAGAAGGTCCAATTCGGTAACAAATTGTTAAGTCTAAATCGTGAATGAATCATTTTGTGGACCAGTTTAACAGATTCATTGAAAAGTGTAATTCATAAACAAATTGTTCAGCTGTTCTAAACTTCAATCTGTTAATTGAAAAGATTTAGGTCACAAAAATGATTTGTTCATGAGTAAATCAGACATTGTTTAAGCATCAGTTTTACTATTACGCAAGCTAAAGGCTAGTGATTTGAACAAACCACTAACACTTATTAATCTGCATCATGTAACTCATTTGTGCAACAGACATGAATGATACTGTTATCAGCTAGCAACCACATAGCAATACCCTGACAAACAGCAACACCATCATAGCATCCTGATGCTCACATTTCTTTAAGAAAATGTAAATTCTGGTTAAGTTTGCATTGACATTTGGTTTCAATAGTGATGCAGAAGTGTGAAAAATCACATTCGTTTTATGCAAACTTGCAGCTGTGAGGCAGAAGCGAGCGAGCTTGAAGAATGAGCGTATTATGGGTTGTGGCCTCTTGTGTCTGATGAAGGTTAAACCTCTCTGGCTCTCCTCCAGAGCGCTTCTGATGTCTGCTCACACATTCAGGGGAATTTCTCAAGGATTTCCCACAGTTCAGACGAGCGCTTCTCTCCGTTTGTGTGCTGAAATGCATAAACGCAGACGTACTTGCCCGAGCGTGGTGCACATTGTCATGCTGTCTTCACTCTTGCTGCTGTATTTAGGCTGAGGTCTCATTTGCTTTGACATGCTGTATAATTTACACATGCTTCTTGTGCATTCCTGCCTATTGTCGTCTTCTCTCGGTCTCTCCGCTGTCTAACAAATAACAGTTCTTTCCCTGTCATATCTGCCCGTTTTTGTGTGCATCTGTCTAAATGAATTTATACACGACATCATTGTTGAATTCTTCGTTCTGATTGGTTGGTAGACATTTTTTTACAGCGGTGCAAAGTTAACTGTGAGTGTGAATGAGGATTTAGGCCTGTTTTATTTTCTACACATTTATAGTTATAGAAATTTAAGAATAAAGTTCAGCTTTTCGTAATCTGATGATGGCAGTGATGATGGCAGTGTAAAATTTGCATACCGAGTTCTGATTGGTCTTTTTTCTTGTATGTGTCTGCATATTGAATTGTGATTAGTATTGTCTTCCTTGCATATATTTAGTCATTTATAGTCACTTTTGTGCTGCAAAGTGTCTGTAGGGCAGCAGGGCTAAGAAGTACTTCCAGGTTTATCAAATTAGTTTATTTCTGAACTAGTAACAGCTGTTTGTTTTAAGCAAAATGCTTCATCAGTTGCGTAAGAAAGAACCTGAAAAATGTTTTGAGATAAATACATAATATGGATAAAGTTGTTTCAGAGAAAAGCTTGTGTAGCATTTGTTTGCCAATGTGATGTGATATTTAGTTACTTATTTATTTGCAGATTTACATTTAAATAATTTATCAATTCATTCATTCATCATTGGCTTATTTGTTTTTTTTTTTAAATTTATTTATTTGCTTTTATTCATTTGATTTTTGTCTACTTATTTTTATTTCTTTGCTTATTTGTTTGCATTTATGTTTTGTTTATTAATTTACTTATTTTTAGGTTTGTGCTTATTTCTGTTTAATTTATTTGCTTTTATTTATTTAGTTTGCATTTATTTAGCATTTATTTACTTATTTGTTCGTTTGCATTTATTTATTTATTTACTTATTTGCTTTTTTATTTACTTTATTTATTTGCATTTATTTATATAGTTTTATTTATTTATTTGCATTTTTATTTATTTAATTGTTTATTTATTTGTTCATTCGTTTGTATTTATTTATTTATTTATTTATTTCAATCTAATGCAATGATTCATGCAAATCTAATGAAATCTAAAGAACTACTGTTTGGGGCCACTATTTAACATAATTTTTCGAGCAGACTATGGGCCCTATCATACACCCGGCGCAAGGCGCGGCACAAGTGTTTTTGCTGGTTTCATCCCGATCCAGTTCTCATTTTCCCATCCTGCTCCGGGTTGTTTAAATAGCAAATGCATTTGCGCCCATTTGTGCTCCCATGGGCATGCTGGTCTGAAAAAGAGGTGTGTTCAGGTGCATTGTTGGTGCGTTGCTATTTTGAGGAACTGAAAATAGACTGCGTCATAGACCAACTCAAACCTAGTCTAAAGTCAATGGCGCAATATTTTTTTGTGTTATTTAAAGAGCATATTAGTAGAAAATGCACTTCTGGGTGGGTCCACAACGCCCGTTCACTTTGCTTATTTCACACATTGACGCGCAGCAGCACACAACATGCCAAATATTAAAAGTTAAAGGATTACAGTGTAAAAGAATATTATTGTGTAGGCTACATAAATATAAAAATGTCATAGGCTACATGTCATAATGGATAGTCATTGCATTTATCAGAATTAGCCTACCTATTTGCTTGCGCATGAGCAGATCCGTTTGTTCTCTGGAGACGCGTTCAGTCTGTGCACCTTAAAATTCCGCCATTTAAATAGCGAATCCGCCATGGCGCGAGCGCAACTCGCTCTTACTGTGCGTTCACACCAGATGCGACTTACGCGAATAAATCGTGCTATTCGTGCGTAGTTGGACGCTTGAACATTTTGAGTTTACTCGCTTCATTCGCGCGTGAAATTTGCTTCATTTGCACGTGAAATTCACTTCACAGCAGACGCGAATGGGAGGGGCTTTTGCCAGGCGGCTCCAGTCTCGTTGCGAAATGGCTGACATGGATTTTGTTGAGAGGATAGCTGCGCTTTATGTGCTATGGAAGGCTGAAAAACGGTGTAGACTCGTTCGGCGCCGTGTCTGGGTCCATCAGATCCTTCAGAGGCACATTAACTCAATATGTGTATATATATAGCTGAAATTGAGTAAAGAGCGTTTTTTACAACTTACCAGATTGTCCGACCTCCTCACTCACTTTCTTCCAAGCAAGATCCTTTTTATTCCTGTTTCTATTAAAGTACGAAAATGTATCGTACAGATTCAGGTATCCACATACAGCGACGATGATTTTGTCCTCCATTGTTGTTTCGGATTTCTGCCTCCGCTTGCTACGTCGTAATCACGTCACTGTTAGAGCAAGCTCCTGATTGGTTAACACGGCGCGAATATTTGCCAAAGTTCAGATTTTTCAACTCGCGTGATTCGCGTCAAATGCCCGAAACGCTCAATTTGCGCCGCGTCATTCGTGTGAATCGCTTCATTCTCGTGAATCGCACTGCAGAATGTCTCATCGCGTCTTTGCATTGACTTAACATGTAAATCACTCGCGCTTAATGCTTCATTTGTGTCTGGTGTGAACGCACCTTTAAAGGGAATGGGAGATGGTACTCTGATTGGTTTATTGCGCGTTACGCCCAAAAAACATCCATTACTCATTAAGAGAATAGGGACTACCCGTTTAGACCATGCGCCCGGGCGCGCCGACCATTTTCCCATCGTTAAACTAGCAAAAGTGGATTCGGACACGCCCTGAGTGCACTTGCGCCATGCGCTTTAGACCATGCGCTTAGACCGTTAAAATAGGGCCCTATGTGTCGATGGTGGCCGTGGCATCTGTACTGTATCTGTCAGACGTCTCTAAAGAATATTCCAGCTCTTGAATTCATGTTAGGTGATGTATTGGATTGAATTGCATGCTCAGATCTGAGATTACAGAATGAAACTGTTTCATTTATTATACTGCATTCACTATTGTCACCTTAGCTTGTAGTGCAGACCAAACAATTTTCACAGAGCTCACAACGATCTGTAAAAAGAGCTCATATCCCATTTCTACCCGCTGTTGCACTCGTATTTCGTTTTTTTCCTTCCTTATCTCCCAAGAGGCCTTGCTGCTTAACAGCCACGGCCATGCAGGAGAGATAGTCAAAGCGGTGCATTCAAGGACAGTGTGTGAGTGTGTGTGTGTGTGTGTGTGTGTGTGTTTGCAGTAATGACTGTGTTTATGAACTGAGCATCAGCATTATTATAGAGCTCCTGCATGAAATCACCTTATGCTCTTTGGAGTCTCAGGAGCAGCAACCAGATCCCTGATGGAGATCTATAACCATATGGAAAGACAGAGAGAGGACTGGAAGAGCTGCTCCTTATCTGGTATTACACAGAGAAAAAGGCCTTGTGGTTAAAATGACGTGACCAATAATGCCATTTATTATATAATTAACATCGGTCTGATTAGGCTTGTACTGGAAGTAGGGCTGAACAACGTAGAAAGAAAAGTATCAATTGATATTTTATCAGAATTTTAGCTATTCATCTTAAAATTTATAAAAAATAACAGTGCAGGCATTTATAATGTTATAAACATTTCTATTTCAAATAAATGCTGTCCTTTTGAACTTAAAGAATCCTGAAAAATAATATATACCGTTATTGCAGTTTTCACAAAAAAGCGATACTGTTTTCAAGATTTGTAATAATCAGAAATGTTTCTTGAGCAGCAAATCAGCATATTATAATGATTTCTGAAAGATCACGTGACACTGAGGACTGGAGTAATACCAAAAAAAAAAATCAGCTTTGCATCACAAGAATAAATTACATTTTACACTATATTCAGAAGATAGACAGAAAATAGCTATTTTAAGTTGAAATAATGTTTCATAATATTACTGTTTTTTACTGTATTTTTGGTCAAATAAATTCAGCCTTGGTGAGCATAGGAGACTTTCAAAAACATTAAAAAATCATACTAAACTCACACTGAAAAAATGTGGTATAGAACCTATTTTAAAACATACTTTGATAGTGAATTATTTACAAATATTTAGAAATATGGCTAGAATGGCTAGAATGGCTAGAAACATATTGAATTAAACCTGAAATTTTGAAGTAGAAAAACTTAAATGGTATTTTCTTGTAAAATGTACTCTAATAACTCAATAATTACAACTATATATATATATATATATATATATATATATATATATATATATATATATATATATATATATATATACAGTGTTGGGGGTAACGCATTACAAGTAACGCAAGTTACGTAATCAGATTACTTTTTTCAAGTAACTAGTAAAGTAGCGCATTACTTTTTAATTTACGAGAAAATATCTTACTTATATCTAAGTTACTTTTTCAAATAAGTAACGCCAGTTACTTTTTTTCCCCTTTTATTGATTGAAAGCTCTCCTGTCCTCATGCTGAGAGAAATCAGGAGTAAGATGTTACTTTAGTTCTAGAATAAATGTGAACATGCATTAATTCATCTCACTCACAAAAAAAGAAAAAACAGATTTAGTATTCCTCAAAATGAATAAAACAGTGAAATGCAACTCAAAAAGAATATGGTTAATAAGATGCAATAATTAAATATGTTAAATAATACAAATATCCTTTATGTATTTAATCCCATTTATTAACCAGTGTCTTTGCTGCTGACCTTTTATGATACAATTCAACCATACTAATAAGCAAAAATTACCCAAGATAAACTAACATTTGTTCTTTTTTTTATTTATTGCTGAAGAGTGTTGAACTTTCTTATTCTGTATCTACTGTATAGATGTGAATTTAATTTTCCTTCAGCCTGAGGCTTTTGGTGTGAAAGGGCTTTTACATTTGCCAAAAATAGAACTTTTTATATTAAAAACAAACAAGCAAGCCCTGCCCAGATGTAAAAAGTAACGCAAAAGTAATGTAATGCATTACTTTCCATAAAAAGTAACCAAGTAACGTAATTAGTTACTTTTTTAGGGAGTAATGCAATATTGTAATGCATTACTTTTAAAAGTAACTTTCCCCAACACTGTATAAATAAATACATACATACATATATATATTAGTGCTGTCAATCGATTAAAAAAAAAAAACAATTAATCGCACATTTTTTTTCTGTATTTAATCGCGATTAATCTCACCTAACATTAAAGTTTTTAAATATATTTTTATATTGTAATAATTTCACATTCAATTTTCAAATTAATGTATAAACAACATCTTTTTAATATTTGTTTAATGGCATCTTTTTTATGACTGAAGGCCAGTATCACTGATACCAAGTAATACTGATTTCCCTATAAAACATTTTCCCCTAATATTTAACCATTGACTACAGCCATTAAACATTACATTATAATTAAGAGCTATCAATTTTAACATTTATTAGACTTTAAAAATAACTTCTAATTTAAGTGAACTTAAAACAATCTTCACATAAACCCATTATAATAAATGTTATATTTAGCTAGGTTACCTGTGCCCCTCAGCAGAAATATACAGAAATTTAATAAAGTTATCAAACACTAAATTCTAAACTAAATACAGATGAATACTTACAGCTAATTAAAAGTTATTGATTTCCTCTTTTTCCTTTATTCTTGATGAATAGACAAAACAGCAGCTGATTGTTAGGTTGTTTTGGCTGCTATTTCTTTAAGGGCTGCTGCTGCTGAATATGACATAGATCTGACACGCATCGTGTTTTCTCTCAAATCTCTTTACCTTTTCTGACCCATTTCAGGTTGGACCCATTTTAGTCTCTACTAATGAACTGGCGAGTTGAATCGGGTGTGTTATATGAGTGCTGGGATGCTCCAGGACAGTTTTGAAAACCATTTCAGAGACATGTTCTTAATGTAACTCATATATAACATATTACATGCACGCACAGTTTTAAGGCAGCTTTAATCACCTTTTTGGTAACTTCATGCCTTAACTGACCACGACATTGCATGCATGTAGTTTATTTTGCGCTTTGATATGAACTGATACAGGCTACAGTGCGCGCCGGTTAACGTCTGAAACGTCTCCGGATTGATGTGCTTGTAAAGATGTTCTGCGACTGAATAAATGCACTTCTTGTCAAGAAAAAGTGAGACAGAAACAGCAGTTATGAGTGGGGTGGCCAACCCTAGGCTCCGCCCCTGCGTTAAATACTTTTAATGCGTTAAACTGAAAAAATTAATGGCCTGCGTTAACGGTAATTTTGACAACGCTAATATAGATATATACAGTATATATATATATATATATATATATATATATATATATATATATATATATATATATATATATATATATATGTGTGTGTGTGTGTGTGTGTGTGTCACACGTCAGTGCAAGGAAGAGCAGAGGTCTGATCCAAATGCAAGCAGTAGGAAGTTTAATAAAACAAAAAGTAATCCAGAGCATCAAACGGTGAACATAACTTGGGGAGAACCAGGCAAAAGAAACAACACGACACAACTTCGCAAAGACAATGAATGACAAAGACTTACTGAAACACTGGGCTATTTATACACAGAGAAGCTAACAGGATGACAAGGTAACAAGAAATACCTGTGATAGCAATCAAGATGACCAATAAAACAATAAGACTACAAGTTGACTACAAATGGCACTCTAGACAGGAAGTAACACAAAAGTCCAAACACAAGACAGGGGAACATGAACAAGATCATGACAGAGCCCCCCCCTTTAGGAGCGGATTCCAGACGCTCCAAAATAAACACCCTTAAGTCCAGGCGGAAGGCGGAACAGGGGGAGGGATGGAGGGCCAGGTCCATGTGCAGGAAGAGAACCTGGGGACTGAGGCAGAGCCGGCGGAATAGGGAGCCAAGGTAGAGCATGGGGAGCTGAAGACCACCAGAGCAGAGCTGAAATCCACCAGGGTGGAGCAGGTGGAACTGAAGACCACCAGAGCAGAGCTGAAATCCACCAGGGTGGAGCAGGGAGAGTTGAAATCCACCAGGGTGGAGCAGGGAGAGCTGAAGACCACCAGAGCAGAGCTGAAGAGCACCAGGGCAGAAATGAAGAGCACCAGGATGGAGCCGGCGGGGCAGAGAGCCAGGACAGAGCCAGCAGAGCAGGGAGCCAGGGCGGAGCCTTCAGAACAGGCGGACCTGAGGACCACCACAGCAGAGCAGACGAGTCCGAAGATCCCCATGGCGGACCGGAAGACCACCAGAGACAGAGCAGAAGACCACCACGGCAGAGCGGATGGAACAGAGACCCATCTGACTGGTAGAGACTGGGACCTAGGGAAAACTGAGACACAAGAAACAGACAGAACATATATGGTCTCAAGGACCGAGGCAGGGGCATAAAAAGTTTGTCAATATTTTCCCTGGTAACAACTGAGCAGGCAGAATGTTCATCAACAGGCTCATTGACTGAAACTGAACAGGCAGACCGTTCAACATTGGAATCATTGATAAAGACTGGTTGAGTTGACAGTTCACAACTAGTCTCATTGACTGAAACTGGACTGGTAGACATTTCATAACCAAAATCAGTAACTGAAACAGGACTGACAGAAAGTTCAGACATATTATTCAAAATTGGGCAAACAGATAGATCAAAGTCAAGAGCATTGATTAGAACTGGACAGGCTGACATGTCACACTCAGGCTCATTAGTAGAACCTGGACAGACGGATAGTTCAACATCAGACTTGATGACTAAATCAGGACTGATAGATAGTTCAATTTCAGACTCTACAGCAACATTAGGACAGACAGACAGCTCAGGTTTAGAATTCTTGACAGAAACAGGCAAGACAGACAGTTCAAAATCAGACACATTAGTTGAAACTAGATAAACAGACAGTTCACAATCAGCCACCATGGCTGGTTCAGAGCAGGTCGAGAGTTCAGAGATGGCCTCCTCGGCTGGTTCAGAGCCAGACAAAAGTTCATAAATGGCCTCCGTGGCCGGTTCGGGACAAGGCAAGAGTTCAGAGAGTGCCTCTTCGGCCGGTTCAGAGCAGGACAAAAGTTCATAAGCGGCCTCTGTAGCCGTGACAGGACATGCAGGGAGTTCACATACAGCCTGCATAGCCATGACAAGACAGTCAGGGAGTTCACAGACGGCCTCTATTGACATGACAGGACAGGCAGGGAGTTCACAGACGGCCTCCATAGCCGTGACAGGACAGGCAGAGAGATCACAGATGGCCTCCATAGCCGTGACAGGACATGCAGAGAGTTCACAGACGGCCTCCATAGCCATGACAGGACAGGCAGAGAGATCACAAACGGCCTCCATAGCTGTGACAGGACAGGCAGAGAGATCACAGATGGCCTCCATAGCCGTGACAGGACAGCCAGAGAGATCACAGATGGCCTCCTTGGCCGGGACAGGACAGGATGAGAGTTCATAAGTGGCGCCACTACCGTGACCAGAGCTGAAGTGAATGGCGGCACCTCAGGCGGTTCTGCAGCCTCAGCCGCCACCTCTGGAGGACCTGGAGCGGGCACTGCAATCTCTGGAGGTTCTGCAGCCTTAGCCGCAACCTCTGGAGATCCTTCCACAGACATTGCTGACTCTGGAGTTTCGGCGGTAGTGTATGCAGCCCAAACACACCATAGAGCAGTCACCCATATGAGAAATGCTTCAAACAGGGGAATCAGTTCAAGAAGTGGAGGGCTAAAGTGAGTTGGTTTGGGGATACTAGCTGCGCGTGCAAACACCAGCGATGCATCCCTCACACTGGATACCAGACTGGGAAACCAAAGGACTGACCTCGAAGATCTGGGTGCAACAGACAGGACATGACAAGGCTGAGACATGACGAGACTCTGGGAGATCAGCTGAGAAGTGACGAGACTCTGGAACATCAGCTGAAACGTGACGAGAGTCTGGAAGATCAGCTGTGACTTGACTTGACTCAGGAAGATCAGCTGTGACTTGACTTGACTCAGGAAGATCAGCTGTGACTTGACTTGACTCGTGATGATCAACTGTGACTTGACTTGACTCGTGAAGATTGGCTGTGACTTGACTTGACTCGTGAAGATCAGTTGTGACGACTTGCCTCATGACGATCAGTTGTGACTTGACTTGCCTCATGACGATCAACTGTGACTTGACTTGACTGACAAAGACTAACTGAAACACTTGGCTATTTATACACAGAGAAGCCAACAGGATGACAAAGTAACAAGAAACACCTGTGAAAGCAATCAAGACGACCAATAAAACAATAGGACTACAAGTTGACTACAAATGGCACTCTAGACAGGAAGTAACATAAAAGTCCAAACACAAGACGGGAACATGAACAAGATCATGACTATATATACATATATATATATATATATATATATATATATATATATATATATATATATATATTACAGTGTTTTATATGCTTTATATTTACTATGTATTTGTTAGAAATTACTTTCAATTGAGGAACCATTTTTGTGACTAAACATCCTATCATACTGCTTATTAATCATAACTTGAAACTAATTACTGTAGCATTCACCACTAGGGTGTTAGAGGCTGGAACAAACATAACTGTAAGTATTAAAGTTTGGTGCATAATTCATGGATGTTGCATATAATAAAGCAGCTTGAGTTAAATTTCACAATAACAGCTACATAGCTACATGCTTAAAACCAAATCGAATACATTAGCATAGAATGCGTTAGCAAACTCCCTTTTATAGGAGTTTTACAGGAGAAAGCGTTACTCAAATTAACTTTGTTTTTATTTCATAGATTTTTTAGACGGATCTTGAAAACATGAAAATACATTATTTATTTTATTTAATGTTTTTCAAATATCACTATATTCGGTGGTAAGACCACATGGAGAAACTAAAAGACACGGATATGACAACTGGACAGTTTGTGCTCAGTGGACAACAGAGTGGATTTGTAATGACAGAAGTGGCGCATTTATTATCTGAATGGCGAATAGTTTGTTTAGCCCTCAACATCTGCCTACACTCTCAAACACCACAAGCGCGAGTCCAAATAAGGATGTGTTTTCCACAATGCATGCCATGTTTACTGGGAAATGGTGGGAGGGCCGAACGCAAACACGCCACTTGACTTGACTGTTTGAAGAGCAGAGAATTTATTGACACTGCAAAGTAAATCAGGCTTCTGCTTCTCCTCAGTCAATTTGAGGACTGTTAATTGGGGATTTCTCTATTGTCCAGAGGAATTATACAGCTCATGAGACTTTCCCTGCTTTTTCTCCTAAAATTCCTTGCTTAGAAATTAAAATAGACACACAAGTCAATAGTTGGCATGCAGTAAGAGCATTAAGCGCTAAAAAATCAATGTGTATAGCAGGTCAGATAGTTTGAGTTCATAGTAACATCTCTGATTTTTGCTATGTTTAGTAATGTGGAGTCTTTTTTATCATGCAGACTGTGAGAAATAGAGATAAATTTGAAAACTGGCATTATGTAAAACATTTGTTTTCTACTTGAATATATTTTGAACTGTAATTGATTCCTGTGATGTAAAGTTGATTTTTCAGTGTCACATGATCAATCATTCTAATATGCTGATTTGAAATTTTGAAAACAGCTGTGCTGCTTCAGATTTTTGTAGAAACCATGATGCATTTTGTTTTTCCAGGATTCTTTGATAAACAGAATTTTAAAAATAACAGCATTTATTCAAAAAAATAAAAAAAATCTTTTGTAACATTACAAATGTCTTTAATGCCACTTGTGAGCAATTTATTTTGCACGG
Organism: Spinibarbus caldwelli; assembly: GCA_039654775.1. Taxonomy (NCBI): domain Eukaryota; kingdom Metazoa; phylum Chordata; class Actinopteri; order Cypriniformes; family Cyprinidae; genus Spinibarbus; species Spinibarbus caldwelli. The sequence goes on from CM077218.1 coordinate 25,409,100, forward strand.
TGTTTTTGTCAGTGCTTTTTTTATATTGTGTCCATCAATATTCTGACAATATAAAAATATATAAATACAGTTTTATTTATGAAACTGTCTTTGAAAACCTTCTGAAATAATGGCATTTAATGATTATTTAGATGTTGCTGTATTGTAAATTCTTTATGTTTCCTTCATAAACACTGTGTATTACGTGCAGTAGCATATTCACAATGCAAGTTACAAATGCATGCAGGAAGGAAGGAAGGAAGAAAGTCCATATGGGTGAGTAAATGATGACATCATCTTCATTCTTGGGTGAACTATTGCTTTAACACTATTTCCAGCCTGCCCTTTATGAACAAAACATTGCTAGAGTACCTGGGAGAGAGAAAGGAGAGATTATGCTGAAATCCATTATTAGCTGCCAATTAAATGCACACACAGTGTGAGCAGCTTTTGTTTTGGTGGTTGTGAAGATCCCCGACTGAGCGCCGAGGAGCATGTCCCCACTGTTTCAGCCCAAAATCTCCTTCTGCTCTTATGAGAGAGTGGACGAAATCTCTGCTGAGTCACAGCAACATCTGCAGATGGGCTAATATCCACTTGGCCTCCTCCTGAGAAAGCCACGGTCACTAAATTATAAGTATTTGTTTCAAGTGACACTTTCTGTTCGCTGAGAGCAGCTTCAGCAACATAATGCCATGTGTGAAGCATCTGCTAATGTAAATTATTAAAAAATAGACCTTTGTTTGAAAAGGTCACACTACTCTGCTGGAAAGATCATCTTTGCATGAATTTCCTTGCTGGTCTAAACTAGTTTTTGCTGGTTAGTGCTAGTTCAGCACTGGAGAATAACATACTGTAGATGTGCTGCTTACACTGTAAAAAGAAATTCAGTGGGACCTGTTGCCACAACTTAAAGGTACGGTATATAATATTGATAGCTAGTGGTTGAAATGGGTACTGCAGTCAAAATATTGTCAAAATACTGGAGAGAGTTGTTTCTCCCGCCCCTCCTTTTCAGACTCAATGCTTACCCGGGTTGCCAGATTGAGGACACGCAACAGCGATGAGTGCAGTTCACAATGGAAGGCGACAAGTCTTACACTGTAAGCTGATGATCTGATTTATCCATATTTTAATATTGCTGTGCTCATAGAGTTTTTAGATGGGTGCCGAGGCTTTTTAAGTCAAGTAGAATCTGTGATCCCTGATCCAGTTTGTTTGCTGGCCTCTATGGTTGCAATACGCTGCATTTTCCACTAACTGGCAACCCAGGGTGTCGAAGTACTCTTGGGTAAACTGTCAGTGGGCGGAGTCACAGACCAAAACAAAAACAGACATTCCAACACAGAACACACATTTCAAAGTAGAATAACTGGCTGTAGTATTGTTTTACAGAGAAAAAAGTATGTGAACTTAGTATGTTTACTAAATATCTACCAACATATTGTGGTATTTTTATGCTTTAATACAGTCAGAAATGCGGCCTCTAATAAATGGTTGTGAGTTACAATTCAAATGTACTGATTTATTTATACTAGTTCTGTCAAATGATTAATCGCTATTAATCGTATCCAAAATAAAAGTTTTTGTTTACATAACATATGTGTGTGTACTTTGTGTATTTATTATGTATATATAAATGCACACACATACAGTACATATTTTGAAAATATTTACATGCATTTACATTTATATATTTATATTCATATAAGTTTAATATATAAACAACATATTTCTTAAATATTTACACGCATGCGTGTGTATATATGGATGAATAACAAATATACACAGCACACACATATATTATGTAAACAAAATACTTTTATTTTGGATGCGATTAATCAAGATTTATCGTTTGACAGCACTAATTTATAGGGTACAACATGGCTAAAGGCCCACCTTAAGAAAAAATGTGCTATTCACTGCGCCTAAAATGTATAATTGCAGAAAAAAATATATACGTTGAATTGAACATTTTTGTATTGAACAGATTTTGTGTGAAAATAAATCATTCAAGTTGTTTATTTTGTTTAAAAATCTTATAAATGTATGTGGTGGCAAGAGGGGCCTTTTACCCCACACGGGGTAAAAGGCACACTGTATTGATACAAATACTTCAGCTAAAATAATGTTTTTTAAATAATGTCTAAGTTAATACTTGTTCAAAACAATAATTTTAGCAAAGTTTGTACTATTTTCTTATTTTGAAAAATAAAATAATTAATTTTTGTTCAGTAAATATACTGTCATTAAAATATGTTAATATAAAAAAATATATTTTAAAATACAGAAACAAAATCATTTTAATAAGTAAAGATTCTGAAAGTATTGAAGGAGATCCAGTAATAATTGAATATATATTTACAGTAGTTACAACAAATTATATTTTATTATATGATATGATTAATCTCATGTTTCACGTAAATATGATGGTTTCATTCTAAACATGGTGATTATCTCTAATATGGACACCCAACATAATATATGATATTTAGCATCTGAATCTAACCATGTCATGTCAACAAATGGAAAAGTCAGCCATCTATTAATTATCATGTTAATTATCGTGCGCCTTTGGCCCCAACAGCAGAGACGCTTTTTACCCCCAAAACCATACTTTAACATATTCTTTTGTTATTTAAAAACTGTTGCTTTAATTATCTTAAAACTGAAAATCATAAAGACCTTTGTCTCAAAATATATGCATTAATTTTAGCGATTCTCATTTGCTACTTAAATCTACAACATTTAAAAAAACATAAAATATTAGATCAAGTAAGCATAGAATCAACTTTGCACTGCACCATGCGATCGCGTCAAAGATCAGATAAATATACATGTGCATCTTGAAAAGCGGATGTTTTGGAAAGTGCTATGCCACGTTTTTGTGCCATCTAGTGGTTACAATGAAAATAATATCAAAGGCGTGTTTTACCCCCGGGGTGCCTTTAGCCCCATTGTACCCTACCTTTTAAGTTGTAAACATTATTTTGATGAGTAAGGTTGATCATTACAACAAATGAATATTGTAATTTTAACTGAAATTTCAGTATTAATTCATTTTTTTTTAAAAAAGTACAAAAAGTTGTTGATATATATGAAAGTTACATGTAGCTTGCACTATGCATGCTACACCTTGCAACTATCTATTAAAACTGCTTCTTCAAACTTGGAAGTATTTCAAACTTAAAACCTTCTGACATAAAGCTATTAAATTGACCTCAGACTTTCTGGTCAGGCTTTCTTCAGCCAACTTTTTATTTATTTATTTATTTATTTAAATCTAGTTTCATTTGAAGTTGTCATAACTCAAAAAGATTGATGCCAACTGTTATTTTTTATTGAGCCAAAATATTTTTAAGAGTGCAGATAAACTCGCAGAATGTTGTTTGTATGGTTCAGCTGGTAAAAGGTTTTAGGTTCACTCAGAAATGACAAATCTGTCATCTTTTACTCACTTGTATGACTTCTTATCTTGTTTTGTACTCTGAATGGCAGAAGGGTCAGTAAATGATGACATGTTTCATTTTAGGGTGCACTGACCCTTTAAGAGCTTTGTTCTTCCACATGCTGCTGTTGTTTTCAGCAGCTTAAGAAGCTCACGTTGTGTCTCATGACGTTCATGCTCATTGTTTCCAAGGTTGTGAAGCACATGGAAAATTGTTCATTGATTTTGACAGACTGTTGGATAAACCTATTTTTATTTATGAAATAGACTTGCTCACCTTAGTTTAACCTACATTGCAAAATAATTTTCTTACTTAGCATTTATGGCTTGTTTTCCATTATAAATATCCAAAAATTCTTAAATCAAGATACTGACTTAAGATGTTAAGTCTTGTTTCCTGAAAAAATGTATCACCTTGTGGTGAAAGTGAAACAAGAAGCAATATGACAGTGGGATAATAATGTTGATTTCCCTTTGAACTGAGTTTATTATTACATATTAGGTCTATTTGGTATTTTGATACAGTTTTCAGAAACCAAGACATAACATGTAATAGACCTAATAGTCAATTTGCTTCTCTTGATTTAAGAATGTTCTGAAAAACAAGATAAAAATACTGAATAGGAAAATCATTATTTGCTGTGTATACCATGCAGTGAAGTATAAAGTATTTCACTTTGTATTGAAAAATAATTTGTCCCTGTCCAAAATTCACATCTTGCTCTTTTGTGGTTTGCCGGCAGAATATGTATCCATCCATCATATTGCGCTCTGATTATAGCAAACTTCAGGGATCAACAAACTCATTTTTCTTCTGGCTCGCTCTGTTAATCGCTCTCTTTTTTGTCCCTGTCTCTTTGGTAGAGATGCTTGCATAGGGACACATCAGCATTATTATTGCTCATGCTTAGAGTTAAGTGGTTTGAAAACCACACTCCTTATGTTAAAGCTCAGTTCGTACATCATCCTGCAGTGTTTGGGCTCCAGACTCGAATGATTCCTCAGGTCATGTGTGGAACAGGAATGTTGTTCATTTGTAAGGTGTGAAAATGTATTTAATAAAGCAGCCGTGTACTCAGGTCACTCTCTCAACACTCCCCCACCCTCCTCTCCAATCCGGTTGCTGATCCAACTGGAAGTGTTGAGATCCAACTGTTGGCACTGCCATCGTGGCACATGAGCCCACCTGCCAGCCTGGCCCACCTGTTCTGTGCTCAGCCTGCATGCAAAACAAACCAAACAGACCAGGACTCTGTGTTAGTCAGAGCTGAATCACAGATACCCGCAAAATTCTAATTCAGTTCCTTACTATTGAAATTGAAATTTAATTGTGTTAGCAAATGTGAGGCAGAAAGTGAGTTTTAATTTGAGAAAGCAGAATTAATACATTTCAGTGTTTTCTTTTCAGCATGAATTACCCATTACCATGTTTTATAATGTTTCAGAAAATCAATAAGAATATACAGTGACAAAGAAATGATCAGTCTATAATTTTAATGGTAGGTTTATTTGAACAGTGAGAGACAGAATAACAACAAAAAATAAATAAATAATTAAATAAAAACAATTCCAGAAAAACGCATTTCAAAAAAGTTATAAATTGATTTGCATTTTAATGAGTCAAATAAGTATTTGACCCCTTCACAAAAAATTGCCTTAGTACTTGGTGGCAAAACCCTTGTTGGCAATCACAGAGGTCAGACGTTTCTTGTAGTTGGCCACCAGGTTTGCACACATCTCAGGAAGGATTTTGTCCCACTCCTCTTTGCAGATCCTCTCCAAGTCATTAAGGTTTTGAGACTGACGTTTGGCAACTCAAACCTTCAGCTCCCTCCACAGATTTTCTATGAGATTTAGGTCTGAAGACTGTCTAGGCCGCTCCAGGACCTTAATGTGCTTCTTCTTGAACTACTCCTTTGTTGCCTTGGCCGTGTGTTTTGGGTCATTGTCATGCTGGAATACCCACCCACAACCCATTTTCAATGCCCTGGCTAGCTTCAATGCCCTGGCCCTGACGGTACATGGCCCCGTCCATCGTCCCTTTGATGCGGTGCAGTTGTCCTGTTCCCTTAGCAGAAAAACACCCCCAAAGCATAATGTTTCCACCTCCATGTTTGATGGTGGGGATGGTGTTCTTGGGGTCATAGGCAGCATTCCTCCTCCTCCAAACACGGCGAGCTGTGTTGATGCTTGGTGACTATGGTCCCAGCTGCCTTGAGATCATTGACATGATCCTCCCGTGTAGTTCTGGGTTGATTTCTCACCATTCTCATGATCATTGAAACTCCACGAGGTAAGATCTTGCATGGAGCCCCAGTCCGAGGGAGATTGACAGTTATTTTGTGCTTCTTCCATTTGCGAATAATCGCACCAACTGTTGTCACCTTCTCACCAAGCTGCTTGGCGATGGTCTTGTAGCCCATTCCAGCCTTGTGTAGGTCTACAATCTTGTCCTTGACATCCTTGGACAGCTCTTTGGTCTTGGCCTTGGCCTTGGTGGAGAGTTTGGAATCTGATTGATTGATTGCTTCTGTGGACAGATGTCTTTTATACAGCTAACAAGCTGAGATTAGGAGCACTCCCTTTAAGAGACCAGGACCTTGGTTTCCAAATGAAATACAAAACTTGCTCTCATCTGAAAAGAGGACTTTGGACCACTGGGCAACAGTCCAGTTCTTCTTCTCCTTAGCCCAGGTAAGACGCCTCTGATGTTGTCTGTGGTTCAGGAGTGGATTAACAAGAGAAATACGACAACTGTAGCCAAATTCCTTGACACGTCTGTGTGTGGTGGCTCTTGATGCCTTGACCCCAGCCTCAGTCCATTCCTTGTGAAGTTCACCCAAATTCTTGAATCGATTTTGCTTGACAATCCTCATAAGGCTGCGGTTCTCTCGGTTGGTTGTGCATCTTTTTCTTCCACACTTTTTCCTTCCACTCAACTTTCTGTTAACATGCTTGGATACAGCACTCTGTGAACAGCCAGCTTCTTTGGCAATGAATGTTTGTGGCTTACCCTCCTTGTGAAGGGTGTCAGTGATTGTCTTCTGGACAACTGTCAGATCAGCAGTCTTCCCCATGATTGTGTAGCCTAGTGAATAGGGCTGAACGATTTTGGAAAATAATCTAATTGCAATTTTTTTTTACCAATATTGCGATTGCGATTTAATATGCGATTATTTTTTAAAGTTCTTTATGTTCTGTATTATTCAACAAAGACAAGCAATAAATCATTGTATAGTATGACCAACACAAAATTAGATTAAATTAGGGCTGCAACAACTAATCGATAAAATCGATTATTATTGATAATGAAAATAATCGACAACGATTCTAATTATCGATTAGTCGGGTCTGCCAACAGTGCACGTCCAATTTCAGCCGGTCACATCAAATTAACATTACAGCACTGAATAACGCATTTCTATGGCCAAAATGCATCTAAAAATAGTGAAGGAAACAGAATGAGATGCTGTGGGAGAAGTATGTGATCCAAGCTGCACAAAACATGAGAATTCTTTATTATAAGCTTTAAGATAATGCATCAGAATGGTTTGCCCTGTCAGGCACTTTGACAGATGCGTGTGCGTCCTCAGCGCAAAAATGTTCAGTTTACGGTCATATCCTTATCTGTAAATTTCACAAATTCACGCGAGCATTTCCATTTTTGCATAAAGCTCCATCCTGACAGTCTGTGTTAAGTTTAAATCTTTACTGAATGAGTGCCGGCGCGGCGGACACGTGACCGCGCGTCAGAGAGGGATTAATATTGAATGCAAAAACATTCATTGTGCTGAAATAACTGTTGTTGAACGTTAAATTAAGGTTTAAAACTCAACATGTAGTGCACGTATTTTATGAGAGTGGGAACTGTAAAGGGATAACCGCGTATAGTTGTCTGAATATAAATATCAGATGCTTCATAGCCGTTTTTTACAGGATAAAGAAATTACAGTAAACGTGACTGTGATCAAAAAGTTGGTTAACACTGAGTTTGTGTTTTTATTCGTCTTTATTATTTTTATCATTATCTTAATTTTTGATGAAGAGATTTAAACTATAGGCCTATATACAGTGCTTAACAAATTTATTAAAACAAATGTATTTAAGGTTTATAACAAATAAAGTAAGCGTTGTGCCACTGCTGCTCTAAACTAACAGTATTGGTGTTTACTAAAATCATTTTTTTGCTATCTGTATTGGTTAGTCCTCCAATTATGCACAATCTCTTTAGTAACAGTAGGCTATTTGTAATGCTATAGTATAATTATTTCTGTTATCTATGAAAGAATGAAAGATCTATGAAAGATTTTTTCAGATACCCAATTACAGTCAAAAAGTAGCTAAACAATGCCAGCAAGAATGCATGCTGTTATGAAAGGCAGGAGGCTAGCTATTTTTATTATGTGAATAAATATTTAGTTGTTTCAGTTTGTTATTTGCCCAATAAATGACAATAACATTTTTAGATTTAAACAATTCTTTGACAGATTCCTAAAATATTTGTGTTTTCTCTTTATGACAGGTGGTCTAATAAATTAAGCACTGTATGTTTTCATAGCATTCAGTTGGCACGTTTGTTTGAAGGACATTGGGAAGAATGTGGAAGTGTTTTTGTCAATAAAATAAAAAAGAAGAAAATTTAGCTTTTTTATATCCGATTAATCGAAAAAAATAAATAAATAATAAAATAAAATAAAAAAAATAATAATCGGCCAACTAATCGATTATCAAAATAATCGTTAGTTGCAGCCCTAGATTAAATATAAATGTTCTTTTCTATAGGCGAGGCCTATATGTTACAGTGAAATTAGGTGATGCATGAATTGATATGAATGACATTTTTATTTAACAACTACAATCACAGTAGTATATTGACTGATTTGTTGAACTTCCAGCCTTGTAAGCATGTAATAATTATGGCAACATAAAGCACTGACAAATAAGCCTGGTGTAAACATCATTATGAAAGTCAGTAACAAATCACACAAACTAAAGTAGATTGCAGAAATATAAAAACAAATATGTTGTTTTCCCACACTCAGTATTTAGGTAATTCAAAGTTATTGTAATAAACATATAGGCCTATGTAAACATGTGGATTGCTCTTTTTAAACACTGTCTGTAAACTTTAGACAGACTTTAAATAAATAAGAAAACATTTCAAACATTTCCGCGTGCCAGGGTTGCCAGGTTCTCACAACATAACCGGCCCGAATTGCTACTCAAAACTAGCCCAAAACGAGTCCAGTCGCGTTTCGAGGGGGGTCCACCGGTACAAATCGCATTCCGGTGGGTAAAATAAACGTTTTTTGGAGGGGTTCCCCTGATAAGATTCGCATTTCAGGGGCTAAATATCACGTTTTTGGAGGAAAACCGCGGACTTGGCAACACTGTAGCGTGCCAACTTGATACTTCCTCTGATCGGTGTGTGTCATCAAAGGACCGCGAGAGCTACAAGAGAGCAGACGTCTCCTCAAGGCCAAAATATACTTCGGCCGTCCGCGTCCGCGTACCGTCTGCATTACGTCATTTTCGTCATCAGGAGGGCTCGCGGACAGCCGCGCACCCCGTCTGCGTGCAGGCAATTTTTTGAGACCGCGCGGACGGTGCGCGTACAACAGCGCATGCGCGAGGTGAATGTTGAGAGAGCACAAGTCAAGTAGGTGGTACTGCGCATGTGTCGAGCTCGTTCGCCCACACTCATCCGCGGTTGAGTATACTTTGAAAGCTGCGCGGACGCGGCTGTGCGCGAGACGGAACGGAACGCGAAAAGTGAAGTATACCCGGGCCTTTATGCTTTCTCTCGCTGTGCATTGATGTCATACGCCAGTCGATCTTCAAGTCAAACACACCTCTTTACTCTCGCGTGTCATGTGACAGTTTAATCGCAGCCTCTGCAGTTGAAAAATCGTGTTTTTTCACATCGCGATATTATCGCAAATGCAATTAATCGTTCAGCCCTACTAGCGAACCAAACTGAGAGACCATTTTGAAGGCTCAGGAAACCTTTGCAGGTGTTTTGAGTTGATTAGCTGATTGGCATGTCACCATATTCTAATTTGTTGAGAATTGGTGGGTTTTTGTTAAATGTGAGCCAAAATCATCACAATTAAAAGAACCAAAGACTTAAACTACTTCAGTCTGTGTGCATTGAATTTATTTAATACACGAGTTTCACAATTTGAGTTGAATTACTGAAATAAATGAACTTTTCCACGACATTCTAATTTATTGAGATGCACCTGTATTATATCAATAGTTACATTTTATAGTGGGGTGGATCGTTTGTGTTGTATTGCAAAATTAATCTGTCCTGATGGCTGTGTAAATTGTTTTGAAAACACTTAGATTAGGGAAATATGCCTAATGAGCTGAAAAATAAATGCATTTGTCTACATAGCGTACAAAAAAAGCATAATTAGTCCAAATTAATGATGTAGTTATGTTTTTTAGCAAAATATAAAAAATAATGCTTTGTGTGATTATGCAATACAGTAAATTCCTTTTTTCCCAGTTGAGCATCCTGTGTGCTGTTGCTCAGTTCAGTGCGAAATCACACTCATGAAAGGATCCAGTTATTAAATTCTGCAGGCTTGTGCTCAGAGTCTGGTTAACAACAGCCTGTTGCTGTCTCCATCTCATCTCTCCAGACGGGTGGCTCAAGCGTGGGTGTGCTCAGCGCTGCAGTCTTTGATTTTATGGGTTCCTCTCTCAGTCTCGTGTCTTTCTGTTCTCATTTCAGTGGCCAGCGCTTTCTGCCCTGTGATGTTGTGGCGAGTGTTGTAATTGTAAGTATTTTTGTGATTGTGAAGTGCATTGAGGAACTCTTGACATTGACCCGTTTGGCGCTCTGGACGGGATGGGGTCGGGGTCGGGGTCTTCTGTTGTCCTGTGAATATGGCCAAAGAGTGGATGGACAGCATTGGTGTGAAGTGGTACTCTTCTGTGCGCTGTACTCTTGTGGACAAAGCCGTTGTTGGGTGTTGAATGGAAAAGCAGACAGTAGTGTGGGTGAGCTGATGGGATATTCATCGTGTTGGCCTGTGGGAAGAGACCTGGCTACTTTACACCCACACAGAAGATTATGAGGGAACTGGAATGTATATACCACAGTTTAATGATGAGAAATAAAGAATCCTATGGTCTTGGTGCAATAAGTCATTTTTAATAAGGCTCGTGGACATGCTTCAGTAGAGGGCAAGATTTTCAGTAAGGAGCAACTTTTTTGTCTGTTCCTCAAACAAAGATATTGTATGACTTTTGATGACCTTTTTGGAGCTTGATGGATATAGTCACCCGTGTTTGGGAAAGTTTTAAAAATAATGCATTACAATATTATGTTACTCCATAAAAAAGCAACTAATAGCACTGCTTAGTTACTCTTTTCTGCAAGATGGGTTGGAGCGAAGGCTGTCTCCCTCCACCCTCAAAGTGTATGTTGCCACTATTGCTGCACATCACGATGCAGTAGACGGCAAGTCTGCGGGGAAGCACGACTTGGTCATCAGGTTCCTCAGAAGGGCGAGGAGGTTAAATCCTCCACGCTCTCATCTGGTACCCTCTTGGGATCTCCCCTCGGTCCTGTCGGCCTTGAAGGAGGAGCCCTTCGAGCCTCTGCAGTCAGTAGAGTTTAAGTTTCTGTCGTTAAAGACAGTGCTCCTCACTGCATTGGCCTCGATCAAGAGGGTAGGGGACCTGCAGGCATTTTCGGTTGAAGATTCATGCCTAGAATTCGGACCGGCTGACTCTCACGTTGTCCTGAGACCCCGGCCTGGATATGTGCCCAAAGTTCCCACCACGCTTTTTTAGGGATCAGGTGGTGAACTTGCAAGCGCTGCCCCGGGAGGAGGCAGACCCAGCCACTGCTCTGCTCTGTCCCATCCACGCCTTGCGCGTTTACGTGGACTGCACGCAGAGCTTCAGAACCTCAGACCAGCTCTTTGTCTGCTTCGGAGGACAGCAGAAGGGAAAGGCTGTCTCCAAACAGAGACTTGCCTACTGGATAGTGGAGGCTATAGTGTTGGCTTTCCAGGCCCAGTGCTTACCGTGCCCCCTTGGTGTAAGAGCACACTCTACGAGAGGTGTGGCAACTTGGGCATTGGCGCGGGGCGCCTCGATAGCAGACATTTGTAGGGCTGCCGGCTGGGTGACACCTAACACGTTTGCGAGATTCTATAATCTCCGTGTAGAGCCGTGTCCTTCCGTGTACTTGCCTCAGATGGCCAGTAACACCGGACCCGCTCGGTGTCAATCACGCTTGCTGCGCCATTCCCCTCTACGGACCAGATACTTGCGTCTTATTGCTTCTCAGTTCAGTTCCCCTTGGCGAACCCTGCTGAAGTTCCTTCCGCACCCTTGGCAGTCAGGCATGCCAGAGCACCAGACGCAAGGTCCAGCACTCGTGTGTTGCCCAAGGTCAGCCCTTGTGCTGGGCTAGGCGCCCGTGTGTAGTGATTCCCCTTCGGGCGATCCCACATGTGTATTCTTCCACGGTACGGCTCCCCTCACGGTGAGCCCGTATCTTTCCCTGGCAGAGACCTTCTGCCGTCTCTGCTATGTATTGATCTCACGCTTTCCCAGTGTTATCCAGTGTTATTCCCAGTACGCTTTCCCAGTGTTATCCAATATCCACTGTACGGAACAGCAGTGGCTGTCATCTCTGCCTAAGCCCTGTCCTATTTTCCATCCCAGCTGGCGTGGGGGGACTTGCTGGCTTCTGCAGGGCACTGGAGGGGGTCAGCAATAGTGGCGTTTTCATAGGGATCCCATTTACGTCAGTCACTATGACGTCACGTCGAACGTGACTGACTGAAAGGGAACATCTCGGTTACGTAGGTAACCCTCGTTCCCTGAAGGAGGGAAAGGAGACGTTACGTCCCGTCGCCACAGTTGCTGTACCACCGCTGTACGGCTGGGGCACACAGTCTCGGCTCCTCAGCGAAAAACTGATGTGCGTTTGCACGTGCTCTCCTTTTATACCCGTGCTGCGGGGCGGGGTGCGTGTGACAAAGCACGCACGCCAACTGTCATTGGCTCATTTCGTTAACACTCAAACGTGATTGGGCTCTCGGGCGAGATCCCATTTACGTCAGTCACTATAACGTAACGTCTCTATTCCCTCCTTCAGGGAACGAGGGTTACGTACATAACCGAGACATTATTTTTCATTGGAAAAGAGAACACTCCTTTTTTTTGTCTTCTAACAGCATATGGAACAAAATGTTCATTTTTGGTTCATCCCAAGATCCCATGACCCACTAAATTATACTCACTTTATTTTAGTAGCCTACTTATTATGAGACATTTTCAAGAGACCACTGCTGTATCAACCATCATCAAAAAAATTAAGTGCACCTTGATGGGTATAGTTCACCTCATAATGAAATTGGTCATTACTTACTCATCTTCATGACAATCCAAATAACAAAAAAGGAGATGTTCTGTACTTCATCTATGCAAATAGAAAAAAAAAAAAAGAGGTGCTATAAGTGGAAATATATGTTAGGAAAGTTAAAAGCTGCCAAATACAACAGATAGGTAGATATATAGATAGATAAAGGAGTTCTATTTAAACGTTGTTCTTTTGAACTTTTTATTTATCAAATTATCATGAAAAAAGGTGTATCATGATTTGCACAAAAAAAATAAAAAAAATCAAATAAAAAAATAAAAGCAGCAGCACAACTAATTTCATCATCGATAATAAGAAAAATGTTTCTTGAACAGCAAATCAGAATATTAGAATGATTTCTGAAGGATCCTGTGACACTGAAGACTGGAGTAATGATGCTGAAAATACAGATTTGATCACAGAAATAAAGTACATTTTACAATATATTCAACTAGAAAACATCTATATTAAATTGTAATAATATCACAATATTGCTGTTTTTACTGCATTTTTGAGCAAATAAATGCAGCCATGTGAGCATAATAAACTTCTTTCAAAAACATTTAAAAAATCTTATCAGCTCTTATTGTAGATAAACTTTACAATACAATAATAATTCATATTTTCAATTCACAAACATATATTTTGCGTCTGCTGCTTTCCAGACATGGTTCAATATCAACAAAAAAGTGAACAGGCTATTAGTGCCATAATGCACAGTATATGAATAATGCAAATAATGTTTATGAATATAACAGTTTTAAGTGTCCAAATTAGCTGAGATCTTTCTTTCTTTCTAGCAGCCTGTATGGTGGCTATAGGAGCTGGAAAGTTGCAGTGTAGAAATACTGATTCAGTGAGCCACTTTCCGCACACGTACACAGCGTTTGTGAAAGCGTCGCCCCTTGAGGGAAAGCCTAAAAAGGCCTGTGTATCAGAACTCTCTGACACACTTCTCTCTCTCTGTCCGGGAAAGAAGAGGTTTTTGAAGGAAGAGACAAGTGAATGATTGGGCTCAGCCAAGACTTGCCCCATAATCAATGCAATCGATCGCTCTGTTACTCGGCTGTCGGAGCAGCGCCGGGTTAAGCGAGAGATCCGGAGTATTCTTTTGGGATAAATGACTTGGCGTGTTAGAAGCCTTTGACTAGCCCAGCTATTCATCCTGCCATCTCTAAAGGCATGACAGCTGAACGCAGTTGCTCAGGTCAAAGGGAAGCGTCCTTCGCAAATTATTTTACTTCTGCAATCTGATGCGTTTATGTTGAAACTCAAAGATAAAAGAACAAAGTTTTGTTTTATCCATCTGTAGCTTTGCAGGTGTGAAGTATACAGTATATACATTGATTGGAATGGGTTTTGTTGACATTAAGTTTAATGACAATACACTGGGGAAAAAAAAGCATATTTAAACCTAAATTTAAGATTTATGTATTTGAATTGCATAGAAAATTTGGAGACCGTTTTTACATAAACGAATAAACTTAATGTGATACATATTTGTCAGTCATACATAAACGAAATGATTTCTGTATGATTTCTGCACTCAAAAATGTTATTTTATTTCATTTTAATCATATTTTCAAAATGCATTTATCAAAATTGCTCAAAATGACCATAAATCTATTAATTGTTAAAACAATTACATTTATGCAGTTAAAAACAGGATTGTTATAGTAAACAAAAACTACAACCATACAAAAATATTGTTACTTGAATTGAAATAAACATTAACTGAAACAACATAAACTATAAAAAATTTAATATATATATATAAATAAAACTAAAATAAAAATGTATAAAAACTGTAGTCAAATAAAAAAAACATTGAAAATGTAAAAAAAAACAATTAAAAACACACAAAATGACTGGAACTTCAATTTAACTCTTTCCCCTCCAGCATTTTTAAAAAAAAAGTTGCCAGCCACTGCCAGCATTTTTGATGATTTTCACCTAAATTTGACGGCCTTCAGAATATTTTCTGCTATGAATATATTATATATCAAAATAAAGAACCGAGCCTCTGCTTTTAAACAAAAAAAAAGATTTTATTCTATCACCACTTGAATGCAGTTAGGTATCATCAGAAATACAACATTTTGTACAAAACACTGAGAAAAATGCATTTTTATCAAAGTAGTGCATTTTCAAGCAATATACATTCAGAGGTCATATTCTTTCACCTGTAAATAATTATATGAATAATTGAAATTGCATGCAATAAACAGAACAAACAGACACACACACACACACATATTCAGATTGACGGGTTATCGGTCTATCCACGACACAACTAGAGATGTTTCTGTATCTGTAAAGGCATCTCCCTCACTGACTACTTCGTCCCAATCAGATTCAAAATGGTCAAAACATGATCTACATATATGATCTACATTTTCTCTGATCCTTCCGTTTATGCCGATCGTCTTGTATTTGCACCTGGAAGACCCGGGAAGTCCCGTAACTCATTCAGGACATGCGCTAGGGCTTTCCTTACCGTGATACACCTAGAACATGGATTGCCGTAAAAACTCGTCAATGGCGGGGAAACGTTATCTCTTAATTGACGAGATATTTCGTCAATGGCGGGGAAAGAGTTAAAATGAAAACAAAAAATATAAATTTTAAAATTAACTTAATTACCTTAAATTAAATTAATTCAAAATATTAGTAAAAACTCGGATGTCAATGCTACTTAAATGACACTGCTAAAAAGTATGAACATGGTTAAAACATGACTATAGGCGTGGAACAAGCAATATTCAATTAATTAAAATGTATGAGATTTAAACAAATTGGATTTATTGAACTTTCAACGTGCATAATAAGATCATGCATGAAGAAAGTAAATGGATCAGTTTTGATTCAATGATGGTGAAACAGCTAAATGAGAAACGAGTGAATGTGGAGCGTTCCTCACCTGTGGCTGTCTGACTGCAGCCGCACTGATCTCTGTCTGCTCGTACTCGCTCTCTGCTGTTTGCCTCATTTGTTCCTGCAACCTCAGGCAAAATGTCAGTAGCATTGAAATGATGAATCATAAAACAGTCTCATTTAATGATAAAAGATGACCAGTGACAGCAGGGTGTGATTCAGAAACACGGTCATTGCTTATTCATTCAGAGCTGTCGCTCCATGTCTTCAGAGTGAATGTTCCTCGCCTTCAGTCAATCAGAGCACAAAAACACTGCATCAGGACAGAGATTTTTGCTTAAAAATTTCTAAATTCCATCATTTATTTCACATAGTGTCCTTTAGAACATGTATGATTTTCACATAATTTAAGTGATTCATGCGCTGTATTTCCTAGTAATTAAGTGTAAAATTCAGTTTAATGCATACATGAAATTATTAAATATGTATATCTGTAAACGAGGGAGTCCACTGAAGGCGAGCGTAGTGAAGAACCCAAGTGCAGTTTATTTACAAACGTGAAATCCAAGATACAAACAAAATCCAAACAGACGACTTGACTTGAACAGACTTGAAACAGACTTGACCAGAGACAGGCATGGCATGGCATGGCATGGCATGGCATGGCATGGCATGGCATGGACTTGACTCACCAACAGCAGGTTACAACATCAATACACGACAAGGAACAAGGCAACGACATGGCTACTTATAGCAATCAATTAGGGTCACAAGACATGAACAAACCAATGGGAAACAAGACACATGACTAGGACAACCAATCAGAACATGACACATGAACTAAAGCAACCAATGGCAGGAATACATAAGGGCAAGGGAAGCATGACACAAACAGGGACCATGACAAAACTCCAAAATAAAAGTCAAGAAAAACACAGATATATATATCTGTGTGTGTGTGTGTGTAAATCATTTTTATCATCCTTAATTATTTTGTAATGTTTATAAAATATTTTTAATTTAATTTTTACATGATATTTTATACATTATAAATTAAAATTTCAAATAAAAATTACTATATGCTTTTTAATATATTACACACGTGCACACACACACATACATATATACATAATATTGCATATATGATTTTCTTAAAATAAAAAATTATATAAAAGTGGTTCAAAATTACACACACTCACACACACACACACACACACACTTGAATTTGTGGTTTACGGGGACTCTCCATAGGCATAATGGTTTTTATACTGTACAAACCATATTTTCTATTGCCCTACACCAGCCCTACACCTACAGAGTATATTAAAAAAAAAAAAATCTCATTTTTAAACTTAAAAGCAATAATAAATAATGAATATATATATAATGTACATTTTATATTTTATATTTATATTTTTATATTTATAAAATTTTATATTATACATATATAATAATGTGCTTAAATTATATGAGCACTATTTTTAATCTAAAAAAGCTTATTTAAATAAATTGTGTGTATGCATACAATGTTTTTTTTTTTTTTTAAATTTAATACTTAATAATTTTTATATAAAACCCACACAAAAATTTATATATATTTTTTCTTATGTAATGTTTAATAATGTTGCCCTATTTAAAGACTCTCATGATGAGTTCCTGCTGTCAATCATATGCAGTAAAAGCCTTTGACTCACTGGTGTTTCTGCTCTGGCTCATAGATTGAGCTCTTTCATTGAGCCGGGTGTGAATTGACTGTCTTGTTGGCTCAGGGTGTGGAGTTCGTCTGGAGATGTGACCCGTTTGTCATCCCTGCTCCGACGTTTTTAATTATGTGCCATTTTTTTGTGGGAGGTGAGGCTTTATTGTCTGTTAATTAGGTTGAAGATGGATCTGAGATGTTCCTCGTTCCCATGATTGCCTTTCTCTTATGCTCTCACGCTCGAGTGGCAGAGTGAAGAGAGCTGAAGGAGTAAATCTCATGAAGAAACGGACGGGTCATTTTACACCCCAATATTCGATCGCATAAGCTTATTTTTTTTAGAACCATTAAGATTATTATAGGCTTTGTTTTGATGGCATAATACAATATTTATGTTTTTTGGTTTTGATTTTGGGGTAAAATATGAGCCAGATGTTTCTCGACTGCTTCAGGAGAGTCTCATGCATGTTTTAAGATGTGTGCGCTGCAGCTCTGGCCTTGTCACTCATGCAGAGAGTCGAGCGTTTCTTTGTGGCTTGTTCACGACGTCGTGTCCCTGAGAGAAGAGGAAGTCTGCTCACAGCTCCGCTTGTTTTGATTGCTCTGGTGAAAGGGTGACACATTAGCGATCCTTAGTGTTTTTCTGTTCTTTGACCTTTTCTGAAAATGTTTAAAGCTTATAAGATACAGAGCTAGTGCTGACTGATCTACCAATCCTTATTTATATATTAACTGTCTTTTGTCTATATATATAAATAAATATATATACACACACACACACACACACAGTTGTGCTCATAAATTTACATGCCCATTGCAGAATATGCAAAATGTTAATCATTTTAACAAAAGAAGAGGGCTCATGAAAATTGCATGTTATTGTTTATTTAATACTGTCCTGAATATGCTATTTCACATAACAGATGTTTATATATTCTCCACAAGACAAAATAATTACTGAATTAATAAAAATGACCTCATTCAAAAGTTTACATACCCTTGAATCTTAATACTGTGTGTCATTTCCTGGATGATCCACGACTGTCTTTCTGTTTTGTGATAGTTGCTCATGAGTCCCTTGTTGGTCCTGTGCAGTTCAACTACCTGCTGTTCTTCAGAAAAATCCTCCAGCTCCTGCACGTTATTTGGTTTTCCAACATTTTCTGCATATTTGAACCCTTTCCAACAGTGACTGTATGATTTTGAGATTCATCTTTTCACATGGAGGACAATTGGGGGACTCATACATAACTATCATATAAGGTGAAAACATTTACTGATGCTCAAGAAGGCAACACAATGCATTAAAAGCTGGGGGTGTAAACTTTTTAAATTGGATGATCAGGGTAAATTGTACTTTTGTTTTCTGGGAAACATTTAAGTATTTATGTAGCTTCTTAAGTGCAGTACCAAATGAAAAAAAAAATATGTGCAGAAGAATGTGCAGGAGCTGAAGGATTTTTCTGAAGAACAGCAGGCAGTATCTGTTATGTAATATAGCTTATTCAGGAGAGTACTAAATAAAAATAACATGCAATTTTCATGATCCCTCTTATATAGTTAAAATTATTAACATATTTGCATATTCTGCAATCAGAATGAATCTGAGTCAAATGAAGATGAAGATGTGTTCTCGCGTCTGGAGTGTTTATTGAACCAATCAGATAAGAGTAAATCGAGAGTCAGCGAGAGCCTCATTTGATTGGCTGCAAGAAGAAGGTCCCGCCTTCCATTCGCCCTTGCAAATCTGAAATCAGTGAGAGAATCATGCCAAAACTGCAAGCGCAAAGACACAGAAGTACATATCTGGTTATTTGGGGAACATTTTGGCCTACGCACAAATGAAGTCATTTAGACATTTGCAACAATTTTTTTTTCTCCACACATATTGGTTTTACGTGGTCAATCCGTTTTGCAGTTCTTGATACAGTTGTTTTCGCTTGCAAAACGCTGTGCACAGGCTTGCAATACTTTTGGCTGTATTTGGGCGAAACAACAGTGCCAAAATTGTAAACGCGGAAAAATGGAAGTCAGAAGAATACAGATCATATTTATTTTGCCTTAGCATAAAGTTGCAGTTTCACAATAAATGAATTACACTTTCAAAAAACAGTAAAAGGCTGCAAATCTTTTTTCTTACACTTGAAACACGATTTACACTTTTACAAATCTTTTCTTGCAAATTGAATTGAAAATTTATTAAATTCAATTCAATTCAAGTTTATTTGTATAGCACTTTTTTATGATACAAATCGTTGCAAAGCAGCTTTACAGGTAATTAAGTTTCTACAATATATTTATATATTGTAGAAACTCAATATATTTAACTTATAGCAAATTTTGGTAATTCTGTATATTGTCTGAGGGTTGGCATCCTCGAAGGTCCTCTAAAGGGGTTGGCATCATCTCTTCTCAGGTGTTTGGTCATCTCAGATCATTTAAGGGTTGGATCCAGACTGAAGCTTCTGTAATTCCTAGTTACCATGGGATGTTAATCCCAAACTAAAGAATAATAATGTGAATTTGAGCAGATATAACTGCAGTACAATATTATATGATGCATTATGTGAATGCTTGGCTAAAGAGATGCGCCTTTAATCTAGATTTAAACAGAGAGAGTGTGTCTGAAACCCGAACTTTATCAGGAAGGCTATTCCAGAGTTTGGGAGCCAAATGTGAAAAAGCTCTACCTCCTTTAGTGGACTTTGCTATCCTAGGTACTACCAAAAGTCCAGAGTTTTGCGACCTTAGGGAGCGGGTTGGATTGTAGCGTGGTAGAAGACTAGTTAGGTACACAGAAGCTAAACCATTTAGGGCCTTATAGGCAAGTAATAATATTTTGTAACTGATACAGTACTTAATAGGGAGCCAGTGCAGAGACCGTAAAATTGGGGTAATATGATCATATTTTCTTGACCTGGTAAGGACTCTAGCCGCTGCATTTTGGACTACCTGTAGCTTGTTTATTGAAGATGCAGGACAACCACCTAGTAGTGCATTACAATAGTCCAGTCTAGAGGTCATGAATGCATGAATTAGCTTTTCTGCATCAGAAACAGGTAACATGTTTCGTAGCTTTGGCAGTGTTTCTAAGATGGAAGAATGCTGTTTTTGTAACATTGGAAATATGATTTTCAAAAGACAAGTTGCTGTCTAATATAACACCCAGATTTTTGACTGTAGAGGAAGTAACAGTACATCCGTCTAGTTGCAAATTGTAATCCAAGAGATTCTGTGTACTGTTTTTTGGTCCAATAAGTAATATCTCTGTCTTATCTGAATTTAATAGGAGAAAATTATTGGTCATCCAATCTTTTACATTTTGAACACACTCTGTTAGCTTAGGTAATTTAGAAGTTTCATCTAGTTTTGTTGAGACATATAGTTGAGTATCATCAGCATAACAATGGAAACTAATCCCGTATTTTCTAATAATATTACCAGGGGGCAACATGTATATTGAAAATAGCAGAGGACCTAGAAAAGATCCTTGTGGTACTCCATACTTTACTGGTGATAATTGAGATGACTCCCCATTTAAATAAACAAAGTGGTAGCGATCTGACATGTAGGATCTAAACCATCTTAAAACCTGCCCTTAAATACCCGTATAGTTTTGTAATCGATCTATGAGTATGTCATGATCTATAGTGTCGAACACAGCACTAAGATCAAGTAAAACTAGCAATGAGATGCCGCCTTGGTCTGACGCAAGAAGCAAGGCATTTGTAATTTTAACAAGTGCAGTTTCTATGCTGTGATGTGGCCTGAAACCTAACAGAAATTCTTCAAAGAGATAATTTTTTTTGCAAGAAGGAGCACAATTGAGCAGCCACAACTTTTTCTAACATTTTAGACATAAACAGAAGATTAGAAATGGGTCTGTAATTTGCCAGTTCAATAGGATCTAGTTGTGGTTTCTTAATAAGAGGCTTTATAACCACCAGCTTGAATGGTTTTGGGATGTGACCTAAAGATAACGATGAGTTAATAATATTGAGAAGCGGTTCTTCTGCTATACGTAACTCTTTCAGTAGTTTAGTGGGTACAGGATCTAATAGACATGTTGTTGGTTTAGATGCAGTGGTAGGTTTATTTAGCTCTTCCTGTCCTATAGTTGTAAAGCACTGCAGTTTTTCTTTGGGTGCGATGAATGAAACTGAAGTACTAGACGCCGTAGAATCTACATTTGTTATTGTATTTCTGATGTTATCTATTTTATCAGTGAAGAAATTCATAAAGTCATTACTATTAAACTGTGAGGGAATATTTAGATCGGGTGACGTCTGGTTATTTGTTAATCTAGCCACTGTGCTAAATAAAAGCCTTGGATTGTTTTGGTTATTTTCTATGAGTTTGCGGATACGCTCTGCCCTGGCAGCTTTTAGAGCCTGTCTATAACTGGACATACTGTTTTTCCACGCAATTCTAAAAACTTCTAAGTTAGTTTTTCTCCATTTGTGCTCAAGATTATGAGGTTTTTTTTTTTGAGAGAATGGGTATAACTGTTGTACCATGGCGCAGTATGTTTTTCTCTAACCTTTTTCAATTTGATGGGGGCAACAGCTTCTAATGTATTAGCGAAGATAGTACCCATGTTGCTAGTCAATTCATCTAGTTCATGTGTATTTATGGGTACACAGAGCAGTTGAGATAAATCAGGCAGGTTATTTGTGAATCTGTCTTTAGTGGTTGGGAAAATAGTTCTGCCTGGACGATAACGCGGAGCCATATAGTTAATATCAGTAATACGCAGCATGCACGATACAAGGAAATGGTCGGTAACATCATCACTTTGAGGTACGATATCTATATCAGTAAGATCAATTCCATGTGATATAATTAAATCTAGTGTATGATTAAAACGATGAGTGGGCCCGGTGATGTTTTGCTTGATTCCAAAAGAGTTTATTAGGTCAGTAAACGCAAGTCCTAACGCATCATTTGTATTATCAACGTGAATGTTAAAATCTCCGACAATTAGCACTTTATCAACAGTAACCAATAGGTCTGAGAGGAAATCTGCAAATTCTTTTAAGAAATCTGTATACGGCCCTGGCGGTCTATACACAGTAGCCAGAGCAAGAGATAGGAGAGATTTCTTTTGCATATCTAACAGTGTAACATTAAGCAGAAGTATTTCGAATGAGTTAAACCTGTATCCTGTTTTCTGAGTGACATTGAGAATATCACTATATATTGTTGCAACACCGCCACCACGACCAGTCTGACGGGGCTCATGCTTATAATAGTAGCTTGGTGGATAGACTCATTTAGACCAATATAATCATTTGGTTTAAGCCAGGTTTCAGTCAAACAGAGTACATCAAAACTATTACCTGTGATCATTTCATTTACAATAACTGCTTTGGGTGTGAGTGACCTAATGTTTAGGAGCCCAAGCTTTAAAAATTGTTTTTGTTCATTTATTTAACATTTTTCTGGTTTAATCCCGATCAGATTTTTTCTAGATCCTGCATTAAATTTATATTTTGTCCTCACTATTCGGGGAACAGACACAGTCTTTATAGATTGGACAACGCAAGTACTTCTATCATTTAAGTGAGTAGAACAAAAGTCACCATAGCAGTTATTTGAAAATTGGCTTACTAGTCATATTGAGCGTAGCGTCCTGGAGATGTTGTCTGACAGGATTTCCGCTCCGACTCTGCTGGGGTGCAGGCCATCAACACGGAAAAGCCTAGGACGCTCCCAGAAAAGATTCCAATTATTAACAAAGAGCAGTTTC
>CM077218.1:25437239-25632239 GCA_039654775.1 Spinibarbus caldwelli
AGCACAAAACATGCCTGAGAGAGAGAGAGAGAGAGAGAGAGAGAGAGAGAGAGAGACTGCCTGCTGCCTGAATGACTGAGCGTGTCCTCCATTAGGTTAAGTCATATTCATCAAAAAAATAGGTTGCAATGTCCTAAGAGTAATGTTGTGGTAATATCCTAATATCCTTTCAATTTTTAATGATGGTGTACTCCCCCATGGGTCACGTCAGCACTGGTCAATGCATTTATTTCAATAAAGTGAAGCATCAGCAGCTTTTCCCCCCGTCATTTATCCCAGCGTTTGCCCCTTACGTCACTAGCTCCGCCCTTGCCCCCTAGCTCGTGACCGGAAGAGAAGATGAGTCGTTTTGAGTGGGAGGGGAGGTAAACATTTTTGATTAAAGATTACAAAGGCACATGAATTTTTAAAAAAATATGAAGTGCACGGATAAATTATTTATAATAAATACTACAGTTTTCCATTAAAAAATAAGAATTTTCAATTTTGATTTCATGCTGACTTTAAATCAATATGTTCTTTATGATGCCAGTCTTGCACTGGTCAAGGTGGTCTGGTTAGCTGGTTTTAGTGGGGTTGTGGGCAGTTGTTATTTGAGAGACCAGCTAAACCAGCTTTTAACCAGGGTTGAGTGAGTCTTGATTGAATTGGCCTATTTCTCTACCAAATCATGTGGTTTTTAAAAGGCTGATTGGATCATGATAACACAGTATATCTGACTATCCTTTTTGGTTATTGCTTGTCAGATTGTATAATATGACCAAAGTGAGATCTTTGGCAAAGCCCTACAGACATTCCTTGAAAAACTGTATTTAATTTCATCATATTATGACAGCCAGGAATTGACATCATTTGGATGCCTTTTACCACCTGACCAGGAATACATCTTAATTTTTACACAATGTTTAGTGTTAGTTGTATGTCATCAAGCTCAACCATTTAACCCAGGCAGTTATTGTATATAAAAAAATAAATATATATTTTCTTCTGTTTATGGAATGTTTATTGAGAGCTATAAACCTAGTCTAACATTGTCTTTATTTTTTATTTTATTTTATTTTATTTTATTTTATTTTAATGATAACTGTAAACAAAGTCTAACTTACACTTGTTTTGTTTTAATTTAATTTTTAATTAAATTTTATTATTTATATCTAATTTTAATTTATTTATTTGGATTTATTTAGATTTTGTTAGAAGATAGCAAAACCACACAACTCAGGGTTTTAAAATGTCCCAAATATCTGTAAAAGGGTTGCAAAAATTGCAAACCTCATCTAAAATAAGTATACAACTCATATAGTATTTAAATATTTTTTTCCCCTTTTTGTGGAAAATACCATCTGCAATCTGCAAATGTTGTCTCGATCATGACAAAAGTGTACAGTGTGCACTCGACACTGCTGTGTGTTGGTGTAAGTGTTTCTTCACACACCATGTGTTTAGAGTTGATTGATGAATTCATTCAAACACTGTCAACTCAGGTCAGTGTACAATGAACCAAACTGATCTGGACAAATACTGTTGGGACTCGATGGTCACTGTGTGTGTGTGTGTGTGTGTGTGTGTCCTCTGCAGGTCTTAAGACGTATCTGATATCTGGGAGGAAGGTGAAGCACACCCAGTGGAGTTGCCCTCCATCTGCTCTGGTGGCTCCTGAGCTCAGAAAGTCTCTCAGCGCCTCGTCCTTCAGCCACAGCCCTGAGATCACATCCTCGGCCTGTGCTCTGACCCTTGCCCCAGACAGAGCTAAGGTCAGTCCTACACCAAAATCCTTTATCCCACATAATTAAAAGTGATGTTTTAATGTGCAACCTTGTAATCACATCACAGGTAATTGATTTAGTGCAGCAGTACTCTTTTTTTTTTGGAGACTCTGAGGCCTACCACTGTCAAAGACAATATTTATCAGTGAGGTCAAAGATGTTTCTGGTGCTTTTGCCATAATGACAAAGCTGCTCATTTCTGATAAACTTTATTTACAGAAACTTAAAATAATTAAATGATAATTTTAATTTAAAATTTATTTCTATAAATATAAATTAATTATTATCATTATTACTTATTATTATTCATGTGCTATAATTATAAATTATACATTATCAATAGTGCTTATTATTAATTCATTATTTTAATATTTACAATTAACAATGTAATATATAATATAATGATGCAGTTTGATGTGTTATCATTATAAATTATATATTATTAATATTAATTCATTATTTTAATTTTACAATTAACAATTTAATATATCATATGATATATCATGATACAATATGAGTTAAAATAAAATTATAAAAGAAAAATACAATTATAAAATTAAAGTATTATATAAAATTTAAACAAATATAAAGTAATAAAATAAATTTATGTGACTTTTTTGGTTGTTTTAAAATCAGCAATTTCTACTCAAAATATTTTAGAGCTTGACAAACTAGAAAAATGTATTCTTATCACAGATTTCCACAACTTTTTAAGATTTAATTATTGTCCATGTTTAGAAATATAAATACAACCCGAATTCCAGAAATGTTGGGATGTTTTTTAAATTTGAAAAAATGAAAACTAAAAGAATTTCAAATCACATGAGCCAATATTTTATTCAAAATAGAACATAGAGAACATAACAAATGTTTAAACTGAGAAATTTTACAATTTTATGCACAAAATGAGCTCATTTTAAATTTGATGCTTGCTACAGGTCTCAAAATAGTTGGCGCGGAGGCATGTTTACCATGGTGTAGCATCTCCTCTTCTTTTCAAAACAGTTTGAAGACGTCTGGGCGTCGACGTTATGAGTTTCTGGAGTTTTGGTGTTGGAATTTGGTCCCATTCTTGCCTGATATAGGTTTGCAGCTGCTGAAGAGTGCATGGTCGTCTTTGATGTATTTTTCGTTTAATGATGCATCAAATGTTCTCTATAGGTGAAAGATCTGGACTGCAGGCAGGCCAATTCAGCACCCGGACTCTTCTACTACGAAGCCATGCTGTTGTAATAGCTGCAGTATGTGGTTTTGCATTGTCCTGCTGAAATACACAAGGCCTTCCCTGAAATAGATGTCATCTGGAGGGGAGCATATGTTGCTCTAAAACCTTTATATTCACCTTTCAGCATTCATAGTGCCTTCCAAAACATGCAAGCTGCCCATACCGTACGCACTTATGCACCCCCATACCATCAGAGATGCTGGCTTTTGAACTAAACGCTGATAACATGCTGGAAGGTCTCCGTCCTCTTTAGGACATGGCGTCCCTGATTTCCAACAAGAATGTGAAATTTGGACTCGTCTGACCATAGAACACTTTTCCACTTTGAAACAGTCCATTTTAAATGAGCCTTGGCCCACAGGACACGACGGCGCTTCTGGACCATGTTCACATATGGATTTCT
Source organism: Spinibarbus caldwelli (assembly GCA_039654775.1). Lineage (NCBI taxonomy): Eukaryota > Metazoa > Chordata > Actinopteri > Cypriniformes > Cyprinidae > Spinibarbus > Spinibarbus caldwelli. The sequence goes on from CM077218.1 coordinate 25,440,634, forward strand.
TTTTGCATGATAGAGCTTTATTTGGCATCTGCAGATGGCACGGCGGATTGTGTTTACCGACAGTGGTTTCTGGAAGTATTCCTGTGCCCATTTAGTAATGTCAATGACAGAATCTGTCAGCAAACGAACCAGAGAGACAAAGGTAAGTGCTCAAACAACTGGTTTATTCACAGGTTGGGGCAGAAGGTAATGTGGCAACAGTCCAGAGGTGAGTAAGTTGTGCGTAGAAAGGTTTCAAGTCTCTTAGCTGTAATGTAACAGGTGATTGTCTCTTGCAGGTGATCCAGAGGAGTGAAGGAGCGGTGGAGAACGGGAACTGTGGAGAGATGGAGCATCTAATGGGCAAGTAAGCACAAGTCAGAAAACAGGTAAGCAGACAGGTAAAGCAAACAGTAGACCAGACAATCAGGCTGTGGGGAGAGTGCAGTGATATAGGAAGCTTGATTAGTGGCAGGTGTGAGTGATCAGAATTCCAGGTGATGGTAATCGAGACTGATGACTGTAATGACTGCGACTGAAACCAGGTGTGAGCCGGGGAGGATTCTGGGACATGGGAGTCCGGAGCTGGTGACAGGTGACAGAGACTCCCTGACATTACCTCCCCCTCCCTGAAGGCGTGTCCCGCGCCTTAACATATCCACCGAGGAGGGGGGGGTGGGTGCCCTGGAGGCTGGTCCAAGACAGAGACACAGGAGGCCTCCAGGGTGGATCAGGAGACTCGGGAGGCCATGGCGGGTCAGGAGACTCGGGAGGCCATGGTGGTTCAGGAGACTCGTGAGCCCGTCCTGGGCTAAACGAGGAATCAGGAGCCCTCAGTGGGCTTAACTCGGCATCAGGAGCTTTCCGTGGGCTTAACTCGGGAACAGGAGCCCATCCTGGGCCTAACTCGGGAACAGGAGCCCTCTCTGGGTGGAACGGGGAATCAGGAGCCCGCCCTGGGCTAAACCAGGCATCAGGAGCCCTCCGTGGGCTTAACTCGGGAACAGGAGCCCTCTGTGGGCTTAACTCGGGATCAGGAGCCCTCCCTGGGCTTAACTGGGGATCAGGAGCCCTCCCTGGGCTTAACTGGGGATCAGGAGCCCTCCCTGGGCTTAACTGGGGATCAGGAGCCCTCCCTGGGCTTAACTGGGGATCAGGAGTCCTCCCTGGGCTAAACTGGGGATCAGAAGCCCTCCCTGGGCTGAACTGGGGATCAGGAGCCCTCCCTGGGCTGAACTGGGGATCAGGAGCCCTCTCTGGGTTTAACTCAGGAACTGGAGCCCTCTTTGGGCTTAACTCGGGAACTAGGATGCGCTTACGTGGAGCTGGTACTGGAAGGCCCACTCGAGGAGCCGGCACCGCAAAGTGCTTTCGAGGAACTGGCACTGGAGCATACTCAGGGGCTGGAGCCGACATTGGAGCGAACTCTGGGGCTGGAGCCGACACTGGAGTGAGCTCTGGGGCTGGAGCCGACACTGGAGCGAGCTCTGGGGCTAGAGCCGACAGTCTCTTCTTCCGTAATCTCCTCTTTAGCGCTGAGGAGGGAGAGATGACCGTCGGGCTTGACCGCGGAGAGGCAGGCGGGCTTGACTTCGCTGCGGACGGCGGGCCTGGGCTGAAGATGAGGGTGGAGCTATGGAGGATATGGGAGAATTTGGTGTTGGGCAGGCTTGAGTCAGCGGCGGCCAGCGATTCGGGGCTTACGGTTTCATCCACCTCTCCAACAGTGAGGGAGGAACCACACTGCAGTATCACACAGTCAATATACTGAGCGATGGAATAAGAATTAGCTGCTGTGGGTACCTGATCAACAAGATTTTCGTTGAGCCCCAGCCAGAAAAGAGTCTTCAATACGGAATCACCCCAGGGCACAAGATGAGAGAGTCCAATAAAATCTTCCACATATTCCTCAATGGGGCGGCCATCTTGAGCACGGGTATAGAGCAGCTCGGTAGGATCAAACAAAACGGAGCCCATCCTGTAGAGTTGTATGTAGATGGTCTGGTCTTCTGTCAGCAAACAAACCAGAGAGACAAAGGTAAGTGCTCAAACAACAGGTTTATTCACGGGTTGGGGCAGAAAGTAATGTGGCAACAGTCCAGAAGTGAGTAATTTGTGCGTAGAAAGGTTAAGTCTCTTAGCTGTTTAATGTAACAGGTGATTGTCTCTTGCAGGTGATCCAGAGGAGCGAAGGAACGGTGGAGAACGGGAACTGTGGAACGATGGAGCATCTAATGGGTAAGTAAGCACAGGTCAGAAAACAGGTAAGCAGACAGGTAAAGCAAACAGTAGACCAGACAATCAGGCTGTGGGGAGCGTGCAGTGTTATAGGAAGCTTGATTAGTGGCTGCAGGTGTGAGTGATCAGAATTCCAGGTGATGGTGATCGTGACTGATGACTGTAATGACTGTGACTGAAACCAGGTGTGAGCCAGGAAGGATTCTGGAACATGGAGTCCAGAGCTAGTGACTGGTGACAGAGACTCCCTGACAGAATCATGCCGATGAGTGATGCAGTGTCGTCTGAGGGCCCGAAGACCACGGGCATCCAACAAAGGTCTTCTCCAGTGTCTCTGAATCTTTTGATGATGTTATGCAATGTAGATGATGAGATTTGCAAAGCCTTTGCAATTTGACGTTGAGGAACGTTGTTTTTAAAGTATTCCACAATCTTTTTACGCACTCTTTCACAAATTGGAGAGCCTCTGCCCATCTTTACTTCTGAGAGACTCTGCCTCTCTAAGACATCCTTTTTATAGCTAATCATGTTACAGACCTGATGTCAATTTACTTAATTAGTTGCTAGATGTTCTCCCAGCTGAATCTTTTCAAAATTTCTTGCTTTTTCAGCCCTTTGTTGCCCCCGTGTCAACTTTTTTGAGACCTGTAGCAGGCATCAAATTTGAAATGAGCTCATTTAGTGAATAAAAGTGTAAAATTTCTCAGTTTAAACATTTGTTATGTTCCCTATGTTCTATTGTGAATTAAATATTGGCTCATGTGATTTGAAAATCTTTTAGTTTTCATTTTATTCTAATTTAAAAAAAATGTCCCAACATTTCCGGAATTCGGGTTGTATAACTTTGAATTCCCTCATATATCTAGGTTTTCTGAAACTGTAGACATAAAATAAAATAAAAAAATAATAATAATAAAAGAAACATCTTGTTGTTAAGGTCTTATAGCTTATTTTAATATTTGTTATATTTGTCTTTATTTTTAAGTAATTTAGCATGCAATTTGAAATTTGTGTTCACTATGTGTGTGTGTGTGTGTGTGTGTGTGTGTGTGTGTGTAATGTCATAAGCTAATATTCATAAAATACTTTTCTGAATATATTAATATAATGAATACAAGTAGTCAGCGTATCAGGTGTTGTATTGGGTTTTACTTTGTTAATGCACAATCTGTCTCTGTGCATGCTGTTTTCTCTCAAGTGTTCTCCGAACAGCATTATTCCATTTACTGATGAAATGCAATGCATCCACCTCTTCTTTTAAATATGATCGATCAGTCGAATGCCCGATGCGTTCATCCAGGCAACCTTTCAGAGGATGCCACATTACCCAGCAGCCTTTGCAAAAGATACTCTCGTCATTGCACTTTAATACTGATGGGACCTTGGATTGCAAGCGATAGCGGAAAATAAGATAAGGGAGGGCAGGCGAACCGCTGCTCGCTCCTCCTGTGTAAACAGCAGAGAGGGAAAGCGAGATTCTGTCTGTCTCCATCTGTAGTAATTATTCATCTCTGAGGCCAAATGTTGCTGATTTTTAATCCCTTGCATATTCAAACGGCAAATGTTAAATGGCAGATGCAGCACATTTTAGAGCTGCTTGCTAAAGCTGGCATCACTACTGCTGAGATTTGAACAATCCCTTAGGCTTTAAACATTTTCTAAGCAAGAAGTTGAAAACTACTATCATCCCAACTGGCTTTGGCTAACATTCTGGAAAGGTTCTCTCAACATTATAAACAAACTTCAAGAACAAACATTCTACCAGTGATGATAAAGGAATAGTTCACCCAGAAATTAAAATTTGCTGGAAATTTACTCACCCTCAGGTCATCCAAGATGCAGATTAGTTTGTTTCTTCATCAGAACAGATTTGGAGAAATTTAGCATCACATCACTTGCTTATCAATGGATCCTCTGCAGTGAATGGGTGCCGTCAGAATCACAGGAATCCACAAGTAATCCACACCACTCCAGTCCATCAATTAGTCTTGTGAAGCGAGAAGCTGCATGTTTGTATGAAACAAATCCATCATTTTAACTTGCTTCCAGCTAAAATATAACTCCTCTATCCGTAATACTGCTTTCTCCTGTGGAAAAAAAAAAAAAAATTAATCTCATCTAAATCATGCGAGAAATATGCAGAGATCTACAACCAAAAACAGTACAAAAGTTCTAAACAAATATGTCAGTGGATTTTGATATGAGAGGACTACAGGAGATGAACTTTTTCACTGGATGAAGCATTATTATGGATTATGGGCTCATATTTGGCCAGAAGCGACAGTTTGAAGTTGGAAATTTCTTAATGATGGATTTGTTTCTTACAAACAGGCAGATTTTGCTTCACAAGACATTAATTGTTAAACTGGAGTGGTGTGGATTACTTGTGGATTATTGTGATGTTTTTATCAGCTGCTTGGACTCTCATTCTGACGGCACCCATTCACTGAAGAGGATCCATTGATGAACAAATGATGTAATGCTAAATTTCACCAAATCTGTTCTGATAAAGAAATGAAGAAACAATCTAATTTACATATTGGGTGGCCTGAGGTTGAGTACTTTTTCAGCCTTTTTTTTATTGCTGATCTATTCCTTTAATAGAATGCTTACATGTATGCAAAGTTATCTAGTCTCAAACAACATTCTCAAAATGTTAGCACAAAAACATTCTTTCTTTCTTATGTGTGAAGAATGTTGGTAACCAAACACTTGCTGGTCCCCATTGACTTCCATAGTATGTTTTTTTTCTCTCCATACTATGAAAGTCAATGGCTACCGTCAACTTTTTGGTTACCAACATTCTTCAAAATATCTTCTTTTATGTTCAGCAGAAGAAAGAAACTCACACAGGTTTGGAACAACTTTAGGGTGATTAAATGATGACAGAATTCATTTTTGGGTGAAATACCTCTTTAATTGGAACTCAAAACAAAACATTCTCAGACTTAAACTCCTAGAAACCACCTAGCAATGCGCTAATAACACTAAGCACATTAATATTGTGATCGAAGTATAGCATCACTAATTTTTCCATGTGAAGTGTTGTTTTTAACTTCATTTTATTGAATTAAAACAGTAAGTGAAGTGTTCGGCTCTGTTCTCTCTGCTGCTTGTAATTTTTTTGATGATTTCCTCCTTCTCTTCCTTCAGTCTGCCTGTCCCTCGTGTGGTGCGTTAGCTTCTGAAGACGGGGCGGTTCACAGCAACAGCTGCTCAGATCTTGATCACAAAACTGTCAACAGCAAGGTCAGTGTCTTATACCTGATCTCAGTGAGCAGAATGAGAAAATCCAGAATATTTCAGTATTTTATGCCAATCTAAACTGCTTTGTTTGGTGAAATTTAAAACATACAAGGGAGTTTCGATAAGTAATGTAACATCTCTTTTTTTTCCCATATGAAATGTTTTATTTTGTCAAATTTCCTGCCATGTTGATTAGATAGAGCAATGCTTCATTACAAGACTACCAGATAGCGCCACCTATTGGTTATAATATTCATTAATAGTTTTAAGATGGAATAATTGAATACTGTATACTGTTTAGTTTTTTTTTATTATTATTATTTTTGTGAAGCTGTTTGTTTTATGTAACTATAAACATTTCAAACTATAGAAAATCCTGCTACATGATCTCATTATTTTATACACTGTGCATGTTAATTCAGTGAGTGTCATTCAGTCACCATCTCAGACATAAAAATAGCTTTGCATTGCCATATTTTTTTGATTAAAAAAAATACATTTTCGCAGTCTGATAAATAATGCGTCAAGAAAATCTAAATGGTTTTTCCATCTTGATTGTAACATTTGAAGCATGCTTTTTTTTTCTTTTTTTTTTTGTTGCTGTGAAATGATATGCATGGTGAAAAGCACTGTGCAAATAAATTTGGAATGAAATGGAAAATCATAGTTGACATTTTTTTTCAGTTCATTCATCACTTTGGAAATGGAAGTTTTAAGTCATTGCATTGAAGTATTGCGTGCAGTTTGCTGTGGTTGTGTGCTGCACATTTCAGCAAATGTCAGGTTGTCTTGGTCCTCTCACGTACAAAAGATTTACATACTCTGCACAGTATATGCACTGCATAAGTAGTGTGGAGGTGTGCTATTCTGAAAATGAACCTTTGAGGTGTACAATCCTGATTTCTGTGTGGTGAAATTTTATTTAGTGTCTTATGTATTTTTCTTATGTTTTAGGAATATTTTTTCAACCATTAAGACTTTTCCCATTGTGACGTTATTATTTTTGTAAAAAATCTTACTCTGTGATAAAAACAATATATATATATATATATATATATATATATATATATATATATATATATATATATATATATATATATATATATATATATATATATATATTTAAAAATGTATAAAAATATATTCCCCTTTTCTTTTTTACTATTTGGTTCTTTTAAAAGATTGTCTACCATTCAACAATTTGATGTCTTTAAGAAGTCTCTAATGCTCACCTCATTTATTTGATTAAAAATACAGTAAAAACAACATTGTGAAATGTTATTAGAATTTAAAATAACTGTTTTAAATGTGAATATTTATTAAAATGTATTCCTGTGATGTAAAGCTGAATTTTCAGCCTCATTACTCCAGTCTTCAGTGTCACATGATCCTTCAGATATCACTCTAATATGCTGATTTGCTGCTAAAGAAACATTACTTATTTTTAGCAATGTTTAAAACAGCTGTGAAATATTTTTGTGGAATTTTTTTCAGGATTCTTTGAGGAACAGAAAGTTCAAAAGAACAACATTTATTTGAAATAGAAATCTTTTGTAACATTATAAATGTCTTTTATGTCACTTTTGATCAATTTAATCAATCTTTGCTGGATAAAAGTATTCATTTCTTCAAAGGTTTTAATGATCCCAAACTTTTGAATGGTAGAGTACATCATAACTGTATATAGTACCTTTTTCGTATGATAAAGAATTACCATTGAGAATAAAGAAGATTACAGGAAAAAAAAGAAAACAATCAATCAATTAATCAATAAAATTAAACGTCCGGACTCATCATGAGAATGTGAGGAGAAATGTACTTAATTGTCATCTAGAGAGGTCTTATTTGAGAGAGTCTTATATTGAAATTCCTTTTTATTACAACATTGTGCTGCAGTTCTCTCATTGTTTGTATCTTCCATCTGAATCTTCTTCAGGGACCGCCTGGCAGGAGTCCCAAGACCCTTAATGGCCTGTTAAGCCCTCATCTGGAGCAGCCGCTGACACACAGCCAGACCTCTCTGTGTGAGATGCTGCAGGAGAAGGAGAAGAAGTGGCCCGGAGGAGGAGGCATTGGCAGCATGGGAACCATGGACCACTCCGCCCTCATCCCACTGCGCTCCAAAAACTTCCGCGAGAGGAGCGACGCTCACTTCGTGGACGTGATAAAGGAGGACAGGTAGGAAATGACAGCAGTGAGGACGGGGCCCACTGGGACAAAAATGTCAGACAAGATGGAACGTTATTGTTTAACGGCCTCCAGCGGAGGTCATGCTGTTCCCAGAGGGACACTTGATGCACTTTGATGTAGTGTGCTGTGATGTACTATGTGTGTCCTGCGGTCCTGGATGGTCCATTTTTCTTGTCTTCCTCTATAAACGCTATCATTGTACTAAATAGTTGTGCGTACTTGTGTGTATAGGATTTTAGCACAAAAACTTGATCTGTAGCCATTCAAAATCCAGTTTAACTAGGTTCAAATTTACCCCTACAATTCACCAAAAGACACTATATGAAAATCTGTAAAAAAGACAAAGAAAGAAATCTGGTAAAAACATCAAACATTTAACATCAATTGTCACACATTACCAACAAAAATAAACAAATAAACGTGAAAATATAATTTTAAAGGAATAGTTCACCCAAAAATAAAAGTTTACTCACCATCAGGCAATACAAGATGTAAATGAGTGTGTTTCCTCATCAGAACAGATTTGGAGAAATTCATAGTTGCATCACTTGCACAACAAATGGATCCTCTGCAGTGAATGGGTGCCGTCAGAATGAGAGTCTAAAACAGCTGATAAAAACATCACAACAATCCATCCACAATTAATCCACACAACCCCAGTCCATCAATTAACATCTTGTGAAGTGAAAAGCTGCATGTTCATAAGAAAAAAAAAGCATTACATGTTTTGCTCAGCATTGGATCCTCTGCAGTGAATGGGTGCCGTCAGAATGAGAATCCAAACAGATGATAAAAACACCACAATAATCCACAATTAATCCACACAGCTCCAGTCTACCAATTAATGTCTTGTGAAGTCCGTAATTAAGGCACTTTAAGTTTTTAACTTTACAGTGTTGCTTCTGTTCCAAAATACGAGTCACTAAATTCATAATAAGGCTTCCTGCAGTGAAAAAGTCCATCTCGTATTTTCCTTTCATTTCGAAATCTAACAGCATATTTGTTTAGTAATATTTGGAATGTTTTCACTTGTAAGTGGTGCTTGATCTGTGCATATTTCTTTTCTGATTTAAGCTAGACACTTTTTCACTGGACAAAACAATGAAGAGGACTCATATTTTAGCCAGAAGGAATGGTTTGAAATGAAAAACTGTTAATGATGGTTTTGTTTCTTAAAACATCTAGCTTTTTGCTTTACAAAATATTAATTAATGGGCTGGCATGGTGTGGATTACTTGTGGATTATTATGATGTTTTTATCAGCTGTTTGGACTTTAATTTTTTATTTGACCCTCTAAAATCCGTTTATCATTCGTTCATTCATTTTTTGATTAAATATTGAAAGTAGAAAAATGAAAAAACGGCTCCTATTTCGTTTTTTCTTTTAGTTTTTAGAATCCAGCTTAAATTTCTGTTTTTCGTTCAGGGGTAGAAAAATCAATAAACAGCTTGAATATTTGATTTTTACACGTGAGCGGGAATTAAACGACCCTTTCTGCTGATTGGTCAGCCAAAGATCAAACCGCGCTATCATCAGTTCTTCCGCAGTATCATGCAGCAGAATAATAATCCTCCGCTGCTGCAGTTTGACGGATTCTTAACACATTTATTGCAACTACATTTCATCTTTTTTCATCAAACAAACAGACTAATGAACAGCTCGACACAACTTGTACCGGGGCAGAGTCTAGACAGGGCCCCCAAGTGATAGGGGTCCACAAAATAATATACCGTACTGTAATTTACCTACCGTATTTCCAGACTGTAAAGTCGCTTTTTTTTAAACATGATACATAGGCCTACTGTGATTTATTCCAATGTGACTTATATGATGCATTTAATGTCAAATAATCTAAATGAAGCCTTTTAAAAGACAAGTATTCGCTGTGGTTCATGTTTGTGGCATGTGCCAGAAAGATGCTCAAGAAGACCAAGAAGCACTAAAGCAGCGCATTCTGTTGTTCTCTTTATTTTTCAAAGCCATGACATTTTGTAGTTATTTTGAATGTAACGTTACACATAAAAACAGACATTTTACCATATGACTATAAATGACAGAGTATTAAGTTATTTCCCCTTGATGGGGAAAAAATCCAAGTGAACATCAATCAGTCCTCAATATTAATTTAAACTGCATATTTAAACTGCTTTAAATATGACTGCTCCTTATTTCCTGTACATTTTAATACTGGTCTGCGCTTGACTGTAGTCTGCTTATTGAGTTTATTTAGCCCATCGCAATTTATGTGTGAACTAGAGTGACTACTCACCTTAATGTTGTTCTAAAGGCTTATGACTTGACTTAACACACACAAATGTCCTGCTTGCACTTTCCAATTTAATGGCAGAGAATGGTGGCTTTAGTTTTTTTGTTTTGTTTTTTAGTTTTTTTGAAGCGGATGCATATCTGTCCTATGCATCTCGTGGCGTATATTCCAAGCATTCTGAAGGTATACTGTGGGTTTAGTGAGAGACAAACCGAAATGGCAAGTTATTATATTTTATGAAAATCTTGCGTTGCAGTCCTGTGTGCGCAGCAGATCAAACCACGCACAAGTGCATATCCTTTTGAGATATCAATTATAATCAATTTTAATAAAACACAAGACTACGTTATAAAACTCTAACAGTAGCCTATTTAATATCTATTGTTCTCTGGCTCTTCAGGTCTTGCGCGAACATTATAGACCTATATATACCCAAGCCAATTTATTATTCCTTCCTTTTTGTCTTAGTGTTTAAAATATTTATTTTGAAACAAATTAATTAAATAATTACTTACTTAAACAAACAGACTTACTGAGTGAGCAGGGTAGGCTATGACATCCATCAGATCATACCCTGGCATGCCCAGCTGATGCAAAGAATAGAATTTATATCTACACAGAAGAAAGCCCTGTCTAGACTCTGCCCCGGTATGAGTTGTGTCGAGCTATTCATTAGTCTGTTTGTTTGATGAAAAAAGATGAAATGTAGTTGCAATAAATGCGTTAAGAATCCGTATAACTACAGCAGTAGAGGACTATTATTCTGCTACGTGATACTGCAGAAGAACTGATGACGGCTCAGTTTGATCTTTGGCTGACCAATCAGTAGAAAAGGGGCGTTTGATTCCCGCCCACATGTAGAAATCGAATATTCAAGCTATTCATTCATTTTTCTACCCCTGAACGAAAAATGAAAAATGAGCCCTTTTTTTTCATTTTTTACTTTCAATAATAAATCAAAAAATGAAACAGCTTGAATGTTCGATTTCCCCATGTGGGAGGGAATTAAACGCCCCTTTTCAATGATTGGTCAAGCAAAAATGAAACGGTGCCATCATCATGTTGTCTTCAGTTTTGTGCAAAAGAATAAGAGTCCTCCGCTGTTAAAGCATTTATTGCAACTCCTGTATTTCATCTCTCTCTCACCGAACAACCAGACTAACAAATGGACAGGGTTTACTTCGGTGTAGGCATAGATTCTCTATGGCGAATGTAGTGAACAACAGTCAAACTGGCATTCCAAGGACCAGTTTATGGCAGGGCCCCTCTCTAACTGCCGGTGTGGAGGGAGATGTGCCACACTGTGATTGGATCTTGGTGGAAGAACATAAACAGATGTTCAGAACCATCAGATAAGATGCCAAGACAACTGCCAGACACCTCTAGCAGGACAGGAAGGGAGACCTTCTGCACCCACGACCACCTAAGAGAGGACTTCTCATTGGACTACGGGTTGACCCTCACCATCACATCCAATCCTAAGGTTTAGGAAATGACTGCCATAAAAATTCTTCCAGATCTCTGGATGCAACAGCAGTGGCCGAAACAAAGAAAGGCCACAAAGATCTATCCAAATCCATTCATACCCATGTTTGGAGGCCTTAAATGGACGCAAACGGCAAGGGATTCACTTCATCCTCAGATGAAGTACAGTTTATGTTGATGGCCATTGACTGTTAACACGACAGTTCATGGAAGCAGGCCTATTAACATATTATGGTATGAATAAGTGATAGTTCAACAGTTTCCTATCATGTTTGGACTTTTTTTGCTCCTCATGATGCTGATAACAGTTTGAAAGAGGTTTGCTAAGGAAATATTGCATGAGTGAAATCTTAAAGACGCTGTTTAACTTTGTACTCCACTGTATGCAAATGAGTTCCACACTACGGCGGGCAACACCATGGCCACCTCGGACACAAGTGGCCAATCACATTCCTGGAATGGAGAGGCACCAGATTCCAATCTCCTCCTCATCAGAAAGAGATAAAGATACCTTCCCAAAAGACACTCCTTGTTCTGAATCTGAGTCCTGTTACCTGAAGGCAGCAACAGGAACACTCCACGGATCTGAGTCTTTCATCTAGAGAGACACTAACAGAAACACCAAAGTCTGATTCTCCGGTACATCCAGAGAGACAGTAGACGATACAGCGTTCTGAGTTTCTGGCCTGACGAGGAAAGAGACTTCAAGACAGCTAAGGTTCAACTCCGCTCCTGAGTAAACCTTCCTTGTCACATTTGGCTGCCCTTCAGTTGCCAAGGACCCAGCAGTGACGGACCCCGTCTGACACTTGCCGCTCCGAAAGCAGCGCAGCCCAGTCTGCAAAGGACCTCCGCAGTGGCAGACACTGCCTGAAACACACGGCTCCTCAACGACGCAGCCAGGCTGCAAAGGACCCCGTGAAGACCCATTTGACCCAGCTGACCGGTCCATGCTCTAAGGACCCTCTGTGGCACAACAAAAGTTCAGCATCCTCCAGGTCAGCGCATCGACAGCTACCGGAACGCAACTCTGTGCCCTCCCCACTGCACGCAGTCTGCATCACCAGTGGAAGACATCTCTACCGCCGGACTGATCACCTGCCTGTGGAACGTAATTATAAACTTACCAAACCTCTTTCCTAAAGACCTTGGCTTAGTTTATACCTGCAGCCTATGTTTTTCTAACCTGTTTAGATAACATTTACTTGGGTCAACATTACAAATAAAAGCTATATTATTTGTTCAGAGATAAATAAGCAGTTATTTATCGTTAATTCCACCAGAGCCATTAAGTGGTTCCCATAAGCAACATTTCCATAGAAATCTCTTCCATTGCTACATTCAGCTCAACAGCGTTGCATTCTGCCATTCTGTGTTCACTCCGTTTATTTGTTTCTAAAATTTATTTGGTATCTTCCTCCATATTTAGTTGTCTAATATTATCTATTAGCAGTGCATATTCATTTATTGGTATCATCACTAGTTGTTGTATTTACTCTTACATATCTATTGTTAATAAATTTCATTAGTCTTATTACAACTGTGTTTTCTTTGTGTTGATGATCCAAGGCTCTACTAGCTAGCTAAACCACAAATCTTTCAGATAAATCAGTTGACCAGCTCCCTCCAGTGTGTGAAATTCAAATTGTTGACCAGCTTGTGGGAAACACGCCCACATTGCCAAATTAACAGTCTTTGACTGGTGCACTAAACTAAGCGAGGTGGGAATTGGTCAACTGATATACTCATAACCGCACTTTGAGTGACCTGTGATACAAAAATCACAACGTCCTTGGTGGCGTGAGTCTTACTTACTACACAAGTATTAGGTGCTTATTGCAGAAATATGTATGTACCTCGGATCTGCAGCCACATTACCCTTTTAGTCTATTTCTTTGGCGCTCCGCACATTTTCATTAGCTGTCCAGTTATCGCAATCTGTGTGACAAATCTGCGTGACGCACTGGACATCACCGGGCAAATGCATTTACATTATAGTGTAACGCAGACCAGTATTGATTTTAGTGTGAATACACAGCAGTCATAACTTTTATTTTAGACAGTACAGTTTCATTAATAATGAGTATAAATTGATTTCATTTTAGACACAAAACAGTGTGTTTTATTTGACTTAAAACACAGGCGTTTCATTCTTGAATGAATCCAAGTCTTTGAATGAATCGTTTGAGTGAGTGGTTCAGTGACCCATTTGCTTTGCTCCTGAACAAATCAGCATTTTGAACGAATCGGTTGAATTGATGACTCTATGACTCATTCATCAACACGATGACTTGTCGCCAACTTCTGGTGATGTAACCTTCATAATTCAAGTATCTAATTGTTTCATTTTGTCACTCATTTAATATTTCTGTAGGCTATTCAGAATGTTTTTATTTAAAACATTAATGTCATTCCATAATGCAATTGCTGTGTTAATGCATTTACTGCCGTCTGAGCAGCATTAATTGTGTAGGTACATCTAAATTCAACTTAAGATGCAGCTTCTGTGCCACAGTGCAAAGATTGCTTTGTTTGGTACTGATTTAATTGGTAACACCTATAATGTCATTTTTTTCAAATATTGACTAAATTCAGGAATTTAATATTAAAGTTGACAGACATATTTTATAAAGTTAGAAAAATGCCCTTTTCTATAAAAATAGCATGTATTATATACGTTAAACATGCCGTCGGATAATGACAGTATAAACTTCTCTATGAAAAAAAACTTGAAATAATAATAAAAAAGGTAAGATAGCTTTATATTCACATTAAAATCGATACTGGTCTGCGCTTCACTATAATGTAAATGTTACGCAGCTTTGCCACACAGATTTTGATAACTGGACAGCTAAATAAAATGTGCAGTGCGCCAAAGAAATAGACTAAAAGGGTAATGTGGCTGCAGATTCGAGGTACATACATATTTCTGCAATAAGCACCTAATATTTGCCATAGAGAATCAATGCCTACACAGAAGTAAGCCCTGTCTAGGCGCTGCCCCAGTATGGTTTGTGTCAAGCCATTTCTTAGTCTGGTTGTTTGATGAGAGGGAGATGAACGCAGGAGTTGCAATAAACGCTTTAACAGCGGAGGACTCTTATTCTGTTGCACAAAACTGAAGACGACATGATGACAGCACCATTTAATCATTGCTTGACCAATCAGTGGAAAGGGATGTTTCATTTCCGCCCACATGTGGAAATCGAACATTCAAACTGTTTATCCATTTTCTACCCCTTAGAGTAAAAACGGAAATTCAAGGCGATTTCTTGTTTTTTTTTTTGTTTTTTTTTTAAAAAAAAGCGAAAAACGAAAATGGTGCTGTTTTGTCATGTTTCTGTTTTCAATTTTAAATAAAAAAAACGAATGATCTCAACATACATGTACCTACACGGATTCTTGCTCTATTCTTTTTCTATTCCATCTGTTTTCTTTTTATTTATTATATAATTTAAAAAACAACTTGCTACGTGTACTGCGTTAAGCTAACCGAGACTTATAGCACTTGCGTATCATTGTTGATTTTGAGTGCCTCCATTTTCCTCATTAGCAAGTCACTTTGGATAAAACCGTCTGCTAAATGACTAAATGTAAATGTAATGTAACGTAATTCTGATGGCACCCATTCACTGCAGAGGATCCATTGCTGAGCAAAATGCTACATTTCTCCAAATCTGTTCTGATAAAGAAACAAACTCATCTACGTCTTGGATGGCCTGAGGGTGAGTACAATTTAATTTTTGTGTGAACTCCTTTGAGCTGCATTTTCTCTGTGAAATAATATATATTTTGTTTTGTTTTTTCTTTTGATTTAGAGTTGAAGTGTGATCTGGATATGTTTTTGTGTGATTCACCCATAAAAGGTGCTGTAAAGTGTCTATGCACTGATATACATTTTTTTCAGGCTGCCTCTTTTCAATGCAGACACTCTGCATAGATATAAACAGTGGATGCATTGGATTCTTAGTGCATTTCCTTCACAATCTAATCTTGTTTTCTGTGCTTCTACGTTGCAGTCTGATGAAAGATTACTTCTTTAGACCTCCCATCAACAAGTTGAGCCACACTTTCATAGACAAATCCCTGGAGTCGGCTTACAAGACCAGCTACCAAGAAGAGGTATGATGTTCCTTCCATTTGTATGTCACTTTTCATTTGTTATCACTCTGTCACAATGTTTATAACAGGTTTTAACTCAGTCGGTGTCTGGTCAGTAAGAGAGAGAAAGCATCACAAGGACAAAGTTTGTTGCACTGTCTGTACTGCCCTCTGGTGGTCTGCATTTTGAAATGCATAAATGCTTAATGGGATGTATTACACTGGCAGTATTTTTTCAAATCAAAGTTCTTGATCTGATTAATAATTCTGTTGTTTACTTTCTGATTGTTGTCAGGTTAAGACACAGGCTCCCGTCCAGACGTTTGCCAGTCCAACGTTCAGCTCTTTCCTAGACATGCTCCTGTGCTGTTGTGTTCTCCTGGCTCTCTCTGTGGCCTGCTTCCTGCGTCCACTGGTTACCCAACAGCCCCTGCCCACACCTGCCCTCATAGTGGCCGCAGTTGCAGCTGTGCTTGAATGTTTGGCCCTAGTACTGGCAATACGGTGAGTGTAAAGATTACGATCATTTATTCACCCTCATGTCGTTCCAAACCTGTACAATTGTTTGGTTTCCATGCAATATAAAAGAGCATATTTTTCCGAATGTCCTAACTGTTTTTTTTTCTGTACATTGATGGTGAATGGATTTGGCAAAACTGCAAAAAAAAAAAACAAAAAAAACAAAACAAAAAAACAGACAAAAAGGTCATATTATGGATTTTGTTCGTATTTTGAATAACATTTTTTATTTTTGTATTTTCTGTTTTCACTTTAATTTTAGTTAAAGTTTATTAATTTTGTTTTGTGTTTTTGAAATTTTAAAGTCATTTTATTATTATTATTATTATTAAATATGTTTATTTAGTTTTAGTTGGTTTAGTAGCAAATAAAATTAAACTAAACTAAAATTAAAAATGTTGATTTGGCAACTAGATTAAATAAAATAAGATAAAGTCTTAAATATTTTGTTTTATTTCAGTTAAGGTTCACGTCATTCTAGTTTTAAACAAAATTAATTTTTAATAGTTTTAGAATGACATTAGGGTGAATTAATGATTTCATTTCTGGATGAATGTGTAGATTTTATGTTTATTTAGTAGTTTTTGTTATTGTCTATATAGATTTTATTAATTTTTATTTATTAGTGGTAGTTAATTTAGTTTTAATTGTTTTAGTACTTCATTTTAAGCTAAACAAAAATATGAAATGTTGCCTTGGCAAGAAGTTAATTATTATTATTTTTTTTTTAATTTAGTTCATTTCAGTTTTTCAAGTAAACATTTATTTCAAGTAAGCTTTTTTTTATGGTTTTAGTTTTAGTTCACTTTAATATCCCTGATGAATAATCAAAATGGTGCAACATGTCATGCTATATTTGTAGAAAATTGTACACGTTTAGAATGAAATGATGGTGTATAAATTATTCTAGAAATTAAATTTTTGAACTATGCCTTATTTAAACCTGCCTGTGTTTGAAAAAAGGGTTTACTTGCTGTAAATATTCAACGGATCAAATTGCATTATCTTTTTAATATACTTGTCAGAAATGTCTCTGATGTTTGTGATCTGTCAGGCCGAATTTAGGGTTTTTAATAAGAATTTCATGCCTCATGAGATTAAATTTTTTTGCAGATATTGCTGCTGTAAAAGAATGGGGCTGAGCTAAAAAAAATAAATAAAAAGTATTCTCAAAGATTGATACATGTGTTAAATAATGTAGAGGAATTACTAATTTAGCCTCTGTTTCAACCAGCAGGCGTCTGGATCTGTTCCAAGCTGATACAGATGTTTGTTTCATATTAAAAAGCTTTAGCATCCTTTGTAGCTAAAATTAAAAATTTAAATGTGTTTCATTTGCATTCAGTGACTTTAAAAGGATCATTCACCCCAAAATGAAAATTCTGTCATCATTTACTCACCCTCATTTGTTCCAGATGATTTGTTGGTAACTAAACAGTCTCAGGTCCCATTGACTTTTTATTGCATTGACTAAAAACACAATGGAAGTCAGTGGGAGCCAAATATGTTTGACTATCAGAATTTTCTTACATACAGGTTTGGAGTAACATGAGGATGAGTAAATGATGACAGAATTTTCATGTTCGGGTGAACTATCCCTTTAAAGGCAGTAAAATATTGGCAGTAGTATTTAACAATATTTCTCTTTGCAATTTGGTTAAACAATTGTTTACTGTCTGGAAATTGTGGGGAAATTTGATTTTGCTGTCTGATAAAAATGTCAATATCAATATTTTCAGTGTTATATTGTCTGCATGATGGAATTGAATAGATACTTTGCCTACCGTGTTTTTGTTCATATCAGTGTTACTTCAGTATCATTGAGATACTACTATAGTTTTTATAAATATTTTTGAGTTTTTATTTTGATATTTTTTCATTCTTTTTCATTTCATTTTTCATTCTATTTTTTAATTTTAGATTTGGATATAATTAGATTAAATGAGAAGTTTTGGACATTTTGTTCTGTGTTTTTATCATTTTTAGTAGTTTTTTTGTGATGTCTTTATATGTCTATGTAGTTTTTATTAATTTTATTTCAGTTTTATTTGAGTTATTTTAGCACATCAGGTAAAACTAAATTAAAAAGAAAAATGTTGGTTTGGCAACAAGCTTAAAAAAAGTAATAAAATATTCTATTATATTATTATAATATTATATTATTAAATGTTTTTGTATTATTTTACTATAGTTAATGTTTTATTTTATTGCACATGATTTTTATTGTGTGTTATTTTATTATTATTTTTTTAATGGTTTTAGTTTTAGTTAAATATAATAACCCTGGATCACATTAAATAAATATGGCATCTACTCTAATTAAGGTCCATAAACACCAAGGAACCAGCTGGCTTAAATTATGGAAGTTTTAACTCTTTTAAATCGTATTCCAGTATGTTATTGGGATGTTTTGTGGTTCAGAATAGGCTATTACCTCAGTCTTAAAATGGGACCAAGGCAATAGCAGCATAATGCACAATACACAAAGCGCATATAGCTGTTGCTGTATAATCCTGAATCTGATTAAATGTGTCTATCACATTGTCTACTTTACAGACGAGCCTTTTACCTTGACAGTGTCCTGAACTGCACCAGGACCCTCCTCTGGGCCATTTCTGGCTGGGTTCCCCGTCACATGATTGGAGCGGTGCTGGTGTCTTTACCTGCCGTGGCTGTGTTTTCTCATATCACCTGCAATATGCATGAATCCATACAGGTAAACACAGCAATGATATCGTGAAGGGCTTTTCATATATGTCAAATAGTTGTATTAAATATAAATTGCATTTGTTTAACAGTTGAGTCTTTTCCCTCTCAAAAAAAAAAGTACTGTAGCAGTACAGTGATGCCAATACCATGGTACTCTGATATCTACAATAGCACTGCTCACATTCACTGGAATGTTTTAATTTTGTTCTAGAGTAATCCTGTTTCAGATGGCAACATTTTCCTCCATTCATTTCCTCCAGCTTTAGGATTAGAATATAAAAATATTAATAAATACTAAAATAGTATTTAAATAATAAGAATTGTAGTCACAAGTTTGTGAAACTGTGATTTATTCTTATAATCAAAATATAATTATTCTTAATCAAAATAAAATGCATGCTTAATATACTGTTCAAAAGTTTGAGGTCAGTAATATTATTTATTTATTTTTAAGAAATTAATACCATTTTTTTTGCAAGGATGCATTAAATTGATCACATTTGACAGTAAAGACATTTATTTAAATAAACAAATCAACAAACAATCAATCAATCCTGAAAAAAGTATCACTGTTTCCAAAAAAGTATTAAAAAGCACAACTGTTTTCAACACTGATAATAATAATGTTTCTTGAGCATCAAATCATCATATTAAATTGTAATGTAACATCATTTTTAAATTGTAAATATTTTTCAGAATATCAGCCTACAGTTTTTTTTATTGTATTTTTGATCAAATAAATGCAGCGTTGCTGAGCATAACAGACTTAGTTCAAAAATATTTTTTAAAAAATCTTACCGGCCACATACTTTTGAACAGTAGTGTGTAATTGTTTTTAAATAATAAATATATATTTTAATGTATGCATCCCAATTTGTTGATCCCTTTTAAAGCAGAATTAAATCCACTGAGTTTAGGATCACATATGAGTTTAATAAATGAGGGTCCTCGTCTTCTGCCTGCTTGGAAAGTTTCTTGGTCCTTATTGTGTAGATTTTTTTCAAAAGCACTCTAAAACAGCTCTAAATAGAAAGTACTTATTGTTAAAACACAAGAAACCATTTTATATGCAGTAAAAGAGTAGCAAAACACAATATATGTGTGCGAAATGCCTTTAAGTGTGCACTAATGTATGGTACAGTACATATCTATTATGTAACATTTTATAGACGTGTCTGGTGACCTCTAGACAGCAAAGATGCAGTAATTGAAGCAATTTGATGCTGCTCAGAGTCAGGGAAGTACATATTTCTGTAAACTGCAATCCTGCACGCACTCTGCTGCGAGCATGAGCATGTTTAATTCATGTCATTCTTTTCCCCAGTTCACCATGTTCACCTGCTGTGCTGTCATAATTGCCATCATCCAGTACAGCAATTTCTGCCAGCTCAGTTTCTGGATGCGTTCAAGCCTTGCAACGCTTGCGGGACTCACCTTTCTCAGTGTGCTCTGGAGCCCCCCTTGCAGGTTCAAACAATCACACAATGCACAATGTACAAACAGAACTTTTGCACACAGCAACAAAAGTGTTTTTTGTCATCTTTGAGTTAAATATTTAGAAGTCCATTTACTTATAACACTGCATAAGACTTGGTTTTAGAAAAATGTCTTGAAATATGATAATTTTGACTTAATGCAGTTTTTTTCTTTTCCTTTATTTAAAAAAGCAAGTGAAAAAAAATGTGTTAGTACAAAAGATGAGCTTTTTGGATATTTTAACTGGAAAACAATTTGAAAAAGTATGGAAGCCCGTTTCCACGACTGAAAACAAAAGTTACGATAATAGTGGCTTTTTATCTCACAATTCTGACTTTTTTTCTCGGAATTGTAAAATAAAAACTTACAGTTGCGAGAAATAAAGTCAGAATTGTGAGATATAAACATGCAAACGCGAGTTATAAAATACAGTTCTGAGGGGAAAAAATGATATTTTCTGATATTTTCTCAGAATTGTGAGTTTATATCTCACAATTCTGACTAAAGTGACTAGTCGCAATTGAAAGTAATAAAATCAAAATAAATATCTTGCAATTCTTGCTTTATTTCTCAGGTGCAACATTATTTCTAAGAATTTTGTTCAAGTCTCACAATTCTGAGTTTGTTTTTTTTTGTAATTGTAGTTTATATCACACAATTGTGAGAAAAAAAATCAGAATTGTGAGAAGAAAAAGTCGCAGTTTCCATAATAAAGACGTTTAAATGACTTATTCAAAAGTTTTTCTTTTATTTGTTTGTTTGTGTACTACCATTCAAAAGTTTGAGGTCAGTAAGATTTTTTATGTATTTTTTTGCTCACCAAAGCTGGATTTATTTGATAAAAATGCAGTAAAACAGAAATGTTGTGAACTTATCACAATTTAAAATACTTGTTTTCAATTTAAATATATTTTAAAAGGTAATTTATTCCTGTGATCAAAGCTGAATTTTCAGCATCATTACTCCAGTCTTCAGTGTCACATGATCCTTCAGAAATCATAACAATATACTGATTTTTCAGGATTATTTGATGAATAGAAAGTTAAAAAAAGCATTGTTAATTTGAAATAGGCATGGTTTGTAACATTGTAAATGTCTTTATTGTCACTTTCTATCAATTTAATGCAACCTTGCTGTATATGAATATTTATTTATCTAAGTTTATGAATTGTGATGTTTTTATTGGACTTTCGTAATTTAGTTATGTTATGCTAAAACTAATCCAAAGCTAACTTTTTGCTGTCATTTTTCTTATAGCACTTGGGAACGTTTATTTTTGAGGTAAGTTTAAGACTACAGATAGTACTTGTTGTTTCACATTTAGTAGATTGATTTTATGCTAGCATACCACTTAAAAACTCTCAACCTAGAGTTTTCATTTTTGTTTCAGCAATTGTCTTTCTCTGTATCCACCAGATCCAGTGACTTCAACAGCAGCTTTAATGACGTCCAATCCCCTGTAGAAGATTCGACCCGACCGCAGGACCTGCTTGGCCCGGAAGCTTTGGTTGCCTTCTTCCTATTGCTCCTCCTCGTTTGGTTCCTAAACCGCGAGTTCGAGGTGAGCTACCGTCTACACTACCACGGAAACGTGGAAGCAGACCAGCACCGCATCAAGATCCAAAACATGCGGGACCAGGCCGACTGGCTTCTGCGCAACATCATCCCCATCCATGTGGCCGAGCAGCTGAAGGTGACCCAGAGCTACTCGAAGAACCACGACAACGTCGGCGTCATCTTCGCCAGCATCGTCAACTTCAGCGAGTTCTACGAGGAGAGCTACGAAGGCGGGAAGGAGTGCTACCGCGTCCTGAACGAACTCATTGGGGACTTCGATGAACTCTTGCGCAAATCCGACTTCTCCAATATCGAGAAGATCAAGACGATTGGCGCCACCTACATGGCGGCGTCGGGGCTCAATACGCAACAGTGTAGCGATCAAGCCCATCCGCATGCCCACCTGCGAGCGCTCTTCGAATTTTCTTTGGAAATGATGCGCGTGGTGGACGACTTTAATAAAAACATGCTTGGCTTTAAGTTTAAGTTGCGAATCGGGTTCAACCACGGACCTCTTACCGCGGGAGTCATCGGTACCACCAAGCTACTCTACGACATCTGGGGTGACACGGTGAACATCGCAAGCCGGATGGACACGACTGGCGTGGAGTGTCGTGTTCAGGTTAGCGAGGAGAGCTACTGCGTGCTCAGTGGAATGGACTACGAGTTTGACTACCGCGGTACCGTCAACGTGAAGGGCAAGGGTCAAATGAAGACCTATCTTTACCCGAAGAGCCCAGACAGTGGACCTGTACCTCAATACCAGCTTTCGGTCTCTCCGGAAATCCGAGCGCAGGTGGATGGCAGCATCGGACGCTCGCCCACCGATGAAATCGCCAATATGGTCCCAGCGGCCAGTGCTAGTAGAGTAGGCGCATCGTTCTCTGTGAGCTCAGGACTTACCGGACAGGGATTCGTTGGTAGAGACTTTCCCGAGAAGACTGGAAGCATCGGTACATCAAAGACTCAACGATCTGCGTCTGCTGTTGGCCTGACTTGCATACCGGAAACCAGCTTGAGCACAAGCCCAGCAGTTTTTGGTAAACCACCGGACCCGACTTTGACCTCTCCTTCTGTCCGGGCAGAAATTGCAGAGGTTGTTGCAAAAATGGAGGGAGAAATTGCGTACATGGGCGAAATGACAAAACTTTGACTTGAAACAAGCCAACATTGTTGTCGCTGTTGGTTTTAACCCTTTAAACACAGGCTCTCCATCGAGTTTGTTGGGATAGGCGTGTTTAGGGATGTATGCTAGCGTAGATTTGTGTCCGTGTATGTGAAAGTTTAAGCACACAACCTTGAAGTGTTTATAGCGCTAGCCGAACCTGGAGATACTCTCACATCTGGATGGTGGTGCTGGACCGTAAAAACTCAGAGGAGCCACATGAACCATTTCTACATGGGATACGCAATGCAGAGGAGATGCATTTGGACGGAACAGACCTAAAGTCCCATCCTTAAATAGACCGCAGTTATTTCCGCTAATTTACTTTTGAAGATTATTTCCCTCTAGCTTCTACTATTGTCTGCCTTTCGTGAATGGTTTTCTTTTAATGAAGTGCCTTTAGGATGATAACAATACGAATGAGGCATTTTTCAGAAAGGTTTCTCAATCAAATCTTTCACTGAAGATCTAAAAGATTTAGCATGTAAATTTGATGTTAGAAAGCGCTTTAATTTTTGTGAAAGTATTTGATATAGTTTGGAATATTTGTAGATAATTTGATTCTCTCAGTTGGATGTTCATCAGTCAGTATTCAAAAAAATTTTACAATGCAAATCTCTGTATTGCGATGATTGCTGTTTTAAAAAGACCCGAGATAAAACCATTGCGTTAAATGGTGCATGGCCAAAAGTGTCTGTGAAGAAGTATTAGCGAAATGTAGAGCAAGCTATGGGCTAAAATCACCTACAATCAACAATATCAAACATTTCTACAGCGTTTTATCTTGATGCATGTATTCCTAAGTGTCTGATTATGGCCTTTCTGTCTCTTTTTTCGTGATTTTCCTATTGCTCTTCATTCTGCAGCCTAATGCTTGGTTGGCTGACCAACATCTGAATTTCAGATGAAAGTTCTAAGACGGTGTGCACGTTTGCCTTAACACTAATGAGATCATAGTCTTAAAGGACAAAAATGCATTCATGCATTAGCTACTGTGACTTTCAGACTTTACACAAAATATTACATAAAATATAAAAATGGGCAGTCAGTTTTCAAGTCAACATAAAATAAACACTAACCCCATTTACTCTCCTAAAAACATTCCTAGTCGTATTCTGGATGATTCATTATAGTGCACGCTGTTGTAAAAGCAAAAATGTCTGTAATCTTTCATCAAAATTTAAACTTACGCTGCCTCTGAAATGACTTTTTGGCTGATGTCACCTAGGCTGTGCAGGCATGGAAAACAGTGGCAATAAGTACAAAAGCTGTAGGTAGTGCAGCAATAAAATATTAAACTGATTATGGCAATAATAGCAAATAGGCCTAATGATAGACTTGAAAACAACGCTTTAAAATTGGACGTACTCTGGTCAAAAATCCTCAAAAATCGTGAAAAAAGATGGTATCGTCTACTTCCACCATCTAATCCTGGGGTACTCAACAGGGAGCCCGTCTGCATTAATTTTGTGGCCCGTGTCATGCAGAAGATTAATGTATTTAATCAAGCAAGTCTTAGATAAGTGATAAACTGCATTTCTAAATCAGTAAAACTGCAAATATTGTCATAAATAAAGTCTAATGATGCAAATTGTAATTTGTGGTTTGTAATTCGCATTTATGTGGTTTATGCGGCCTGCTTGGCCTCTGAAGTTGAGTACCCTGGTCTAATCAATCCCTGATGGATCAAATTAAATCCTATCCTACTTTTTTCTCAAGGAATATAATGTTTCACTTAAAATGACGTCATAAGAGAGTATGAGCGTGCCATTTCATGTTGGCTTTGATTTTAATTATCGTGCGCTGACATCTTGACTGGTAAAAGTTAATTCAATTAGTTCAAATGTGAAAAAAATAAAACTTTAACTGTTCTCAAATCTAAAGAGACAAGAAATTATGTTGCCAGTTAAGTCACCGTAGTGGCATAACAGTTTCAAGATCTGGCAATAATCTAGGTAACATATATGTACCCGGCCAGTCAAATGTACAGACTCATGTGAATATTAAAATAGATTAGACCATAGCCTTGACTCTGCTTGCTTGTCTTTTGATGTGCAATAGTAAAGGGTAAATTATTGTATGGGATATTAGCAAAAGGAAGTAGATTTTAATCTTTTTAACATTGAGCTTTGTGAGTAACTTAATCTGCACTGATACTACATACATTTTACGACTGTCTAATGATTTAAAAATTGATGTTTTACATTTTGATAGCAATTTAGTGTCTTTGCGTTTTCCCTTACATTTTGGCTTTATGACGGGCGACCTGTATTTAAAAGGGTTGTGTGCTCAAAGATTTGCTATCACATTTGCTTCACATTCAGTGATGATATTTATGGGAATATGAGAAAATGTGAAATGTATAACTTTTCTCGACATTGCTCTGAATTTGCAATCTGCCAAGAACCTATACATTTAAAAGGGAATTGTTATAAAAGGTGATTGATTTGTCAGTATTTCTCATTGTATATATTAGTGCCTTTTACTCATTTAGAATGCATTGATTAGTCAAAAAACATCATTCTGTTTATCTGTTCATTGTCATACACTAAATTTTTGTGTATGATAAATGTCTTGATGATTCAACGTGATCTTTAGCGCTGTGCCTTTTCTTAACAATTAGCTTGACTTGTCCATTTTCACTGTATATTCCTTTTGACTGTGAACTGCTTTTCATTTAAAAATGTACAGGATGAATATTGTCATTTTACTCCAAGGTGCCATGCTAATGTATCATTTTATGATACTGTTCAGTTGATGTGTTTTTAGTGACACCAAGCATAGCAATCCATGTATTTATAATATATTTTATAGGGCACGACTTTTGCTAAATAATAAAAGTGCCCTTGCTGTCTGGATGGGGAATGAGCACACAACCCTTATGGGCTCAGAGTAGCAGAGCAGTATAAAACTTGATCTAACTAAATAAGCATTACGCTGCAGCCTCCGAACTGCTGCTTGAACTTAGCTTGACGAAGCACATTTGTGTTTTTCATCGGTTAGTTTTATGGAAATGTGCTCCTTATGAACTTTCCATTCCATTACTTCTGTTTGAGACTTTATTGTGAGGAAAACACATTTAGGGCGAATGAAACTGCTGAACTAATGTATGATAACAGAAGAGCCACATTTTATTTACAATCACTTCAGTGTGCACAATTGATGATTCCAAGCAATTTGATGTAGGAAATGAGTGTGTGTAAAATCTGGCACACAAATGTGTGTTTTAATAGACATATCACACACTGGGACGTCTTGCCAAAGAGCGTATTTATTCAAGAATGTATGATTTCGAGTTTCTCTCGGCTTCTTCATTTATAAACTCAATCTGTATTCATTTGTATAAAGTTTTTTTTTTCTCTGCTATGTTTGTAGATATGCATTGCTCTGTGTGTTGACATATATTCATTTTTGTATTATTTATATCAATGCATGTGCCATACTGTTAGATCAAAGCTAATGGATGAAAAGGGAAAGCCAATAATACAGTGTTGAAGTCTGCTTCTGTCTGTTGATTTGTTATGAAACTGAAAATTTCAATGCCTGTTCACAGTAGCAATATCCTGCACACACACTACCACACAAGTTTAATTTTGGGATGAACTATTCCTTTTATTCTTATTAAGCACATCTTTTGTATACACACAGCTGTATTTACAAAAGTTACATGGTTAATGTATCATGGCAGTTTAATTGCAGTCTACCAAGTTTTACTGCAGTACTACACTGAAAAATCCTAGCGCAGATCTCTTTAAAAACAGTGTTTTCATTTAATTTTAATAAAGAGATGTACTAACTGTGGTATTTGTCACCATGGTACACTTTTGTAAGGGGACGCTCAAAACTGACCCGAGTCTACATCTACGCTATTTACATGTAAACCACGCCCCCTAGCGGCTGTTTTGGTTACGACCGCGTGACGTACGCGTTTGCGTAAGGGGCGTGGCCGCGCAGCCCCTCCCCCTCCACAGTCTGGCTGGAAAAGAAAAAAAAACTTTTTGTATCGAAGGAATCAACAGCCGCCATCTTGTCGCGGATGAGCGTCAGGATTTCGGGAGAGCATTATATTATTTTTAACGCACCCGGCTCCATCGGAACCGGCCCAAATAGCTTCCCTGCGACGGAAAAGACAAGCTTCGGGCCGAATCGCGGATCTTTGTGGCGAATATTAGCGTAATGGAGCCGTTTTTGTGCTCGGCTGGAAAACCCCCGTATATCTGATTTCCCTCTTCAGCGCGAGCGGCGCTCCTGTGCCACTCGCCTATATTAAAATACAATTATTCGCTCTCATTTTTCATTTATATTTCCGGACTTTCCAGATTATTCGCTTCGGGCTGGACATGGAGCTTGAAGGTCTTTATTTTTATTCGCAGAAAATAGCCTTTTTGAACAGACCCACGCGAGCCACTTGAAGGAACCGGGATTGATGATTTTTCTCCCCTCGTCGTTCGTTTGTCGGTTTTAACGATGATATAATTTATTTCCGTGGGGTTTGGGGTGATCATTAAGGTTAATTATGCGGGTTTTGGGTGTTGGATTATCATGGGGTGAATGGCGGTGGCGGAGCGGGGCGCTGTTGAGTCGCGTTTGAGCCCCATCTGTTAATTATTGGCCCCTGATCGCTGAATAATAATAGAAAAACCTGAGGGTTGATTTGATTTATTTCGCTTTGTCCCCCCTCCCGGGCTCTCGGAAGACGCATTTATTGCTTTGACGTGTTTTTTTGTGAAACGAGAGAGCAGGATGGCTGATAATCTGCTGGATATGGGTCCCTCCAGCGCGAAGCGGCCCAAACTCAACTCACCTGCGCTGTCCTCCTCAGACACTCCAGGTAAGATGCTGCTGATCACACCTGTCAGATCTGAAAACCCCTCAGAGCCCATTTGTCACATCTCAAATCGAGATCAGACCCAGAGGAAGCTCGCATAGCCCAGGTCTAATGTTTTATATATAACACGCTCGCTCAGATGTCCGATCAGAAACCCTTTAGACCAGGTAAAACTATCACGTGTTTGATGAGAAATCTCTCAGGTAGCGATCTCACCTGTCCTGTAAGAAACCAGGTAAGTCTCAACGTCAGAAACCCCTCACCTGTCCCACCAGAAACCGATCAGTTCAGGAAAGACACTCGGTTGTCCATCTCAAACCCCTACAGACCAGGTCCAGGTCTTACTAGCGACTGACCAATCGTGCTTCATTTTTATGACCGATATCTGCTGTTTTTATTTTTCGTTTCTGAGAACTGATATGCAGAACGAAAATGCTTACACAATAATTTCCTATTTTTGGAAAATAGTTAGCTTAGATTATACATATACATACACATATATATATATATATATATATATATATATGTATGTATATAGAACAAAGTATATAAAAAAATATATAAAATCTTTGTCCTATTAGGATTAAGCTACCCGTTTTTCAAAAATAGAGAAAGAATTATTTCTGAAAAAATAAGTTATTTTTTTTTTTTTTTACATATTTCACAGTTGAGAATTGTTTTTTGGGTGCTTTTGTATAAATGTCAAATAGTGCCATATATTAATAGATTTGGTGTTAAATAACTGATTAGGTTGAAATGTGATAATATCTGTAAAACACATTCTAGATATGTCATATTTTACTTTTCTGCTAACAAATGCAGAACTGTTTTATTTCTAAAATCCAAAATAATTTTTTATATATCTAAAATAATTTTGATGATGATAAATATCTAGATGATTGTTGGACAACAATACAAATATATATTATAACTATTTTATTAATAAAATACTCTTGTCTAAAAGTTTTGTAATCTAAATGGTAAAAAAATCTTGTTTTTAATTAAGCTAAAGATTTTCATTTAAGAATGAGTAAGTGTTGTTTATAATTATGTTTTGTAATATATACTCTCTCTCTCTATACATCATATACTATGTATATGTATATACTCTTGTTGGGTGATTTGTTTTCTATTATTATTATTTTTTTAATCTATCTAATGGTCACAATTAATCGGCAAACCCGCTATTAAAGAACCGATAACCAATTGACAGTTGTTAAGTGTGAATATCGGTAAAATATGTCGGTCAAAATGACTTCCGGTCGCTCCCTATCTCTCACCTGTCCTGTCAGGTCAAACCAGGTTCAGGTGAGACACTTAACCTGTCCCATAAGAATTCTTTCAAAACTGGGTTCAGGTATGACTTTGCCCCAAAACCTGGTCTGTGTGATAATCTTACAGACCATCAGAAACTGCTTGTTCTTGTCAGCATAACTCTGCTGCATGAAGGCAGTTCCAGCAAAAGCTCTTATTTCCAGTATGTGAGGTTTAGTCTGTAAGCAGGGATGCATTGAATTAGTGTGTATACAACAAATCTGTGCACTTTAATATGTGCAACAAATGTTTGCATTGAATGTAAAACTTTAATTAAATGTCTATATAAGACATAATAATCAACTCTACGTAATAAAGATGGTGCAGAATGTGTTTTTTTTACTCGAACTGATAGTGACTTTTGAAGCCATTTAGCTGCTGAATGTGATCGTATTCCTATGGAATGGAATGCCACTGACTCTGATATTTATCTTCACATGCTCTTTTGAGTGAGATCTTGTTACAAGTTATTCATATAGCTGCGGCTACCAAGCATCTCTGGATGCAGATTTCTGTGAGGGCTGCTAATAATCAGTGCAATGACAATTGACATCAGTCTTGAGGAAAGCAGAGGTTTTCTTTTCATCCCCATTTCACTTGCAAGTCTTCATGCACCATCTTTTGAGGTTTCACTCAGCTGAATATTACTTATGCAGAGACTGTAGTGCAGTGATTCGCAACCTTTTGGACTCGAAGGCTCGTTGTTCAACAGAATATTCGAAGCCTCCAAGAAAAATGATTTCAGTTTAGGCTACATCTTGATTAAGCATTTTAATTTAGGGTTAGTTTAATTTAGGGTTAATTAATATTTACAAATGTAATATTTTAATGTCAATTTATTTATTGAAATATGAAATGCATTAAATATTAAGTCATCCCACAGATGTGAAATTATTTTTTAAGCATGTTACCGTTTCAAGATTTTATGATTTACCAGTTCATTGTATTAGACAAATATTAGATGGCATGCTTCAATGTTTGGATGTGTAGGATTGTAATTATGAATGGATGGTTTCTCTAGTCATTGTTTATAGGAGCAGCCACCCACTTGATAGCATCATAGCAGTAGGGCTGTGACGGTGGCAGATTTTTACCACCGCGGTGGTAATGGACTAACTACCGCCGGTGGCACAGTGGTATGATATTAATTAGCCTATATTTATACATAAAAATTATATATATAAAATAAAATATTCAAATTCAAAATTATATATACACTATTGCCAAAAGTATTGAGTCACCCCCTTCTAATGAACAGGTTTGACTACTTTAGTAATTTCCACAAGTACAAACCTTAATGTTTAAGCACATAATGATGTTCTAGGGAATTGTGTGCTTTTAATTTTATACCAACAGTTTGTACAGGACCCTTTTCTATTCTAACATGACAATGCCTCTGTTTATAAGGCAAGGTTCGAAAAGAAATGATTGATTTAGTCAGTGTGGAAGAACTTGACTGGTCTGCAGTAGGGCTGCAACTAACGATTATTTTGATTATTTTGATTAGTTGGCCGATTATTTTTTCGATTAATCGGATTCAAAAAAAAACAAAACATTTTCTTCTTTTTTATTTTATTGACAAAAACACTTCCACATTCTGCCCAATGTCCTTCAAACAAACATGCCAACTTAATGCTATGAAAACATACAGTGCTTAATTTATTAGACCACCTGTCATAATAAAGAGAAAACACAAATATTTTAGGAATCTGTCAAAGAATTGTTTAAATATAAAAATGTTATTGTCATTTATTGGGAAAATAACAAACTGAATCAACTAAATATTTATTCACATAATAAAAAAATGGCCTCCTGCCTTTCATAACAGCATGCATTCTTGCTGGCATTGTTTAGCTACTTTTTGACTGTAATTGGGTATCTGAAAAAATCTTTCATAGATCTTTCATTCTTTCATAGATAACAGAAATAATTATATTATAGCATTAGAAATAGCCTACTGTTACTAAAGAGATATAGATAGCTAAAAAAAAATGATTTTAGTAAACACCAATACTGTTAGTTTTGGCACAAAGCTTACATTATTTGTTATAAACCTTAAATACATTTGTTTTAATAAATTTGTTAAGCACTGTATATAGGCCTATAGTTAAAATCTCTTCATCAAAAATTAAGATAATAATAAAAATAATAAAGACGAATAAAAACACAAACTCAGTGTTAACCAACTTTTTGATCACAGTCACGTTAACTATATACGCAGTTATCCCTTTACAGTTCCTACTCTTATAAAATACATGCACTACATATTGATTTTTAAACCTTAATTTAACGTTCAACAACAGATATTTCAGCACAGTGAATGTTTTTGCGCTGAATATTAATCCCTCTCTGACACGCGTTCACGTGCCCGCCGCGCCGGCGCTCACTCGGTAAAGATTTAAACTTAACACAGACTGTCAGAACGGAACTTTATGCAAAAATGGAAATGCTCGCGTGAATTTGTGATATTTACAGATAAGGATATGACCGTAAACTGAACGTTTTTGCGCTGAGGACGCACACGCATCTGTCAAAGCGCCTGACAGGGCCGCTAATGCATTAGCTTAAAGCTAAAATAAAGAATTCTCATGTTTTGTGCAGCTTGGATCACGTACTTCTCCCGCAGCATCTCATTCTGTTTCCGCCACTATTTTTAGATGCATTTTGGCCACAGAAATGCGTTATTCAGTGCTGTAACGTTAATTTGACGCGACCGGCTGAAGTTGGACGTGCACTGTGGGCAGACTCGATTAATCGATAATGAGAATCGTTGTCGATGATTTTCATTATCGATAATAATCGATTTTATCGATTAGTTGTTGCAGCCCTAGTCTGCAGAAAGCCAAGTCCTAATCCAAGCTGAACACCTCTGGTGTGACTTTAAATGCAGATCTTGAGCCAAAAACTCTTTACCAAACACCAATGACTTGTACATATGGGTACAGTCATTTTAGACACTTCCAAAACTGTTGCAACAGAGATGGAAATACAATTTTTAAATACATGCATTATGTTTCCATCTTTGTTGCCACGGTTTTGGAAGTGCCTTTTTCTGTTCTAAAGAAGGAGGTGTCCCAATACATTTGTCCATATAGTGTATGTACAAGTCATTGGTGTTTGGTAAAGGGTTTTTGGCTCAAGGTCTACATTTAAAGTCACACCAGAGGTATTCAGCTTGGATTAGGACTTGGCTTTCTGCAGACCAGTCAAGTTCTTCCGCACTGACTAAATCAATCATTTCTTTTTGAACCTTGCCTTATACAGAGGCATTGTCATGTTAGAATAGAAAAGGGTCCTGTCCAAACTGTTGCTTTAAAATTAGAAGCACAGAATTCCCTAGAATATCATTATATGCTTAAACATTAAGATTTGTACTCATGGAAATTACTGAAGTACTCAAACCTGTTCATTAGAAGGGGTTGACCCAATACTTTTGGCAATATAATTGTGTGTGTGTGTGTGTATATATATATATATATATATATATATATATATATATATATATATATATATTAGGGGTTGAACGACTTCTGATTTTTTTAAAGTCGACTTTTATGTGATGAAAGTCGAGTCGAAGTCGACTAGTCGCTGATGACGTCATTAATGAATAAATAATTCTGGAGCTGTGACGAACACCTTGTGCACAGCTATGGCATATGACCCAGTGCTACTCACATGGCTATTGCTCCTATAACAGCTCATTTTTATCAGTTCTTTTGTCTTTGGGTTGTTATATTTCTCACAGATTTCTGCTCGTTCTAAATCAGATACAAGTAGCACAGTAAAGATTACATTCATATGAATGCATTAGTGAGAGCGATTGCGTGTGAATTAATTCTTCCTGGCAGCGACTCTCTACTAGTAGTGAAGCTGTGGGATTTAGTTATTAAGAAATATATGCTTGAACTTTTCTGTTTCTAAGCTATTTTATTGAGAGATCACAGAACAGACAATACATTTCTGCGCTGAACGATTCTGTGCACGCACAATCTGCGCGTGATGTAAGCACTACTGTCTGAAGCCTATGTGTGTGCGTTACTGAACAGCAGCGCATTATATTAGAACGGTGATTAACTGACCTGTACTATAAGCAGTTTAAAACGTGCATTCTCCCATTCAATTTCGAGCATTCAGAAATATAATCACACATGTCTTGTGCTGCGCTTTCAGAGTATGCATTTAGGCTATTTGTCATTTTAACCGTTTGGAAACGCAGCGTAAATGTGGAAGTCCTTCAGAGATTTCTTATACTCTTGGCCCTCTATAGGACCAGCGACTAGTCGACGTTTGAGATAATTTGTGAATTAGCATAGACTTATAGTCTAAATAAAACAATTGGCAACTGTTGTATTATTACATTTGAATACAAAACTTTGTATTATGCTTGTTAGAGTGTGTGACGTCATGTGCACTACTGCCAATGGCAATATATTTTTTATATATATATATATATATATATATATGTATGTATATGTGTGTGTGTTAAATACATTAAGTTTCTACAATATATAAATATATATATAAATATATCGTAGAAACTTAATTTCCTGTAAAGCTGCTTTGCAATGATTTGTATTGTGAAAAGCGCTATACAAATAAACTTGAATTGTATTGAGTTCAATAGACGCGGTTGTCACGTCGACCGTCACAGCCCTAGCAGTGAGTTTTGCACAGACAAGCATTACTCATTCTCCAGATGATTTCTTATTCAAATGTGAAATTGTTTAAAATGTAATGATAGGCACTAGAAAAATGAAGACACATTTAGTAATTTCAGTAGTCTTGTTTTTGTAAGCCGAATGTAGCATGCCTTCTGGTTAGGATTTCAGGGGACATCCTAATGGGTTTCTTGTGAAGCAGCATGTTTTGTGTTGCAGAACGGATTCATTTTGTTTAAGAGCATAACTTAAGACTCACATCAGGAAATTCCACAGCTCAGCGTGGAGAGATCAGTTTTTTCCTGTCTCCCTAATTCCTCCCATGTTTTTGGATTAACATGCAACTTTAAGTGCACTATGAAGTTTATTTGACACAAAACTAGCCATTTTCTAAATCTGACGTAAGTGGTGTTTGTTGCGCAAAAGCCACAATCGTGATGCTGGAGTGGAGTCGTGGACAGTTGCTAATAGAGCTGGGTATTGAGACAAATTTCACAATTAGTTTTGATCTCGAGTCTATACGGATTCATTTGGCAATCAGGTGCAGTACATGTGTAAAAAAAAAAAAAATCTCTTAACTATTGCTGTAAAAGGTACAATATATCATGTCAGTTTTTACATTTACTATTTTTAAGTGATTTGTAAACAACATTTTAAATTGCACACAAGGCAGTTTTTAACATAAAATTTAAATTTAATTCAAGCATACATTAAAAGTATAGTTCATCCACAAATGAAAATTTTCATTTTTGGGTGAACTTATCCCTTTAAATATTGAAGAGCATGTTAAGTAAAAATATAAATATGTAATACAGTGTAATATTTAGCTTCTTTCTATAGTTAATCTTTTCTAGCTAATTATTGAGTTCAAGGTCATTGAATGGATTTTCTAAGGTAAACATAAGATTACGCGACATTGACTACGTTTACATGCACAAGAATAATACGGTTATTTCCAATAATCAGAGTAAGGACTTAATCGCATTATGATGTTATACGTCAAGAGCAAAGCTCTTCACTCCCGTTTACATGCAATTTCCTTTATTCTTATTATTTGCTAAGAATTGTGGTTAATTTTTTACTGCCATTATTCACATACCCCACTGCACATGTGCAGCACAAATGATGGACTCAGAAAGAGCAGGTATGTTACTGGCCGCTGTTTTAAGTTATTGACGTCTAATGCAAAATTATTTTGTATGGTTGTATTCCACGCTTTTTCGGCGCCATAGAAATGTGATGGCAATTCATTTGCCTACGGTGTTGTCACGTTCTACTCACCGTTTCTGGATGAGGGTAAGAGACTGGTAGCAACGAGTTGTTTTCCCCAGAAATGAGATGCTTTCTTCCCCGCCATCGATTCTAATCTGTGTATTATTACAGGTGCGTTTCACGTCATTCATGTCTGTCACAAGCACATGTGCACTTTGGTCAGAGCGGCAATACTGTGATAAAGGTGTTTACATGGCTGTATATTTCAATTAAATTCAGCGTACGCCACCTATGTTAATGCGATTATGCTTGCTGCAATTGAGCTTAATCGCATTATTTAGATCGAAGTATTGCATTTACATGAGGTAAAGTTTAATCGCAATATTGTCAAAATCTCATTATAATCGCATTAAGAGGGTGCATGTAAACACTCATTATTTACAAGCGGTTGAAATACTGATTGAGTGACATGAGACGACACATTTTGCTAAATTGTACTTTTTCTTTCAACACCTTCTGATGTTCATTCATGTTCATTTTGTGCAGTAACTAATAGTAAAGCAGAAGAGATGATCGGTTCGCATGGGCTCCACGCTGCTGCTTCTGCTGAGGCTACAGCAATCTGTCACACCAAATTAA
Source organism: Spinibarbus caldwelli (assembly GCA_039654775.1). NCBI lineage: Eukaryota > Metazoa > Chordata > Actinopteri > Cypriniformes > Cyprinidae > Spinibarbus > Spinibarbus caldwelli. The sequence continues at coordinate 25,476,217 of CM077218.1, forward strand.
AGAGTGCCAAACAGTGTTTATTTTTTGAATTTTGTAGTAAAATTAACAGAATTTGAAAGCTTAAACATTGTTTCATATCAAAAGTAGCAAAACACAAATTATTGCAATTTATTGGATGGGCGGTATGCTATAAATGATGATTCATTAAAGGGGTAGTTCACCCAAAAATGAAAATTGTCATAATTACCCTCATGTCATTCTAAACCGTAAGACCGTAATTTTACAAAGCTGCGAGAATACTTTTCATGTGCAAAGAAAACAAAAATAATGACTTTATTCAACAATTCTTCTCCTCCAAATCACTACTTCACCATTATCGAGAGTACCTGTACATGTAAACAACGCATGTTACACACGATACGCAAAAAAGTATTCTTGTAGCTTCGTAAAATTGAAGTTGAACCACTGATGTCACATGGACAGTTTTAGCAATGTCCTTACTACATTTCTGGGACTGGGAACATTTCAGTTACATTGCTGTCTATGCAGGGTTAGAAAGCTCTCGGATTTCATCAAAAATATCTTAATTGTGTTCCAAAGATGAACGAAGGTCTTATCAGTTTAGAATAGGGTTGTAACGGTGAGAATTTTCCCACCAATTATTCAACATGCGACAACACCGATAATACCAGTATCACCGTGGGGTGGGAGGGGTTCCCTCTTTTTCTTGCTTTCCTTTGCTTTTAAATAGCTTGTAAAAATTGCGTGCGCATTTTACTTTCACTTTCAAATTAGTGGTAATTTGGCGTAAAGCAATTGTTCGTTTTTAGTTCGTTTGAGTTTTCCCTCTTTTCCTCGCTTTCCTTCATTTTTTTTTTAATAGCTAAAAGCGCCGTGCTTGTTTTAATTTTACTTTTGAATTAGCAATTCGGCGTCAATTGCATGAATGCAATTCAAGCAACAACAAAATACAACGTCAAACTCACTTAGCCTATATATAAATCATAGAACTTTTATTAACAAAAGGAATAATACACCATGCGATAGGCTATGCCTAATATAAAATAACAAATAGGGCTGGGCATCATTCAAAAATTTTCGATATCTATACTGATACCTTGACTTCAATACCGGTTCCTGAACGATACTTTTTTTTTGATACCAATTTTATTAAATCAGTTTTAACAAGATTACATTCTCAAAAAAAAAAAAAAAAACCCAAAAAAACCTTTGGTTTTATTTTTTAGCTTGTTGATGTTTATACAGACTCAAAGACTCATCTCCTGAGTCACTGCACAAAGAAACTAAATGTAACCAACACAATAAATGAGTTTTAGTAGTTTTTAATAAAGTTCAAATAGTTTTCAGTTTACACATCTGTTTGGGTACATTTACACTAGTGCGTGTTCGTTTTAAAATGCATAGCTCAGACAGAGTCATCATTTCTATTAATTTTCCACTGATTTACTGATGAGCATTTGCTGCTTCCAGCGCTGTCTGCCTATGTTCTCTCTTTCACGATCGCTGTTCTGACTCAGAGTAAATAACATTTCAGCAACATTACATGGCCAAAACACACATTAGACGGCAATCAGAAGTTATTACAAACACTCGATAGTGGTTTAAACAGAGTTTTGAGTAAAATCAGAATATGTATCTTATTTATTGTCTTATGTAGCATGATGCTACAGTGTGCATGAATGGTCACGTAATTTTGCGCTTTCGGTCGTGTAATATGGATGGAGATCTTTTCTGAAATGCAGTGGAAACGCCTATGGACGAGGATCGTTTTCATTTTAAAACAAAAATGCACCAGTGTAAATGTAGCCTTACATCTATGGGGGTTGGGATTCTTTCACACTACAGCCTCACGTGTGTAACCGGTGTGTAAACTAGGAGGTGTGTTTGACTGTGCAGACCGATTGGTGTATTACAGTACCGCAAGAGCTATAGAGAGCAGACTGCTCCGTATGTTTTCAAATCACTCTCACGGTTATCAAACACCATTGATCCGCGCTGCACGGCACCGCTTCAAGTCGAACACACCTATTGCTGCAGGCTTATAGGCTCACTGATGTTGATGAGATTAACCCCTTAGGTATCGAAGATTGGTACCGAATGACAAGACGTTTTTCGATATGCGATGATATCGAGGCAATTTGGTCGGTGCCTAAAAAGTATCGAACTCAATACCCAGCCCTAATAACAAATAACTTACACAAAGTTTAAGTAGGTATACAATACTGAAAATAAGTAACCGCTGTGGAACCAAATAAATAGCCTACGAAATGTGGAACGTTTATTAGCAAAATGAATAAGAAAGCTTCGAGGCATGGCATACACCTTGATGTCAAATATAGTAATTTATCTGAAGTTTAAATAAAGTAAAAATCAGCAAACATTGTCAAAACAATTAAATAAACAGGAATATTAAAAAAAAAAAAAACTTCCAATATCACCTTAGATAAATGGCAAAAGTCAGCAGGCTTTTCAAAATTCAAAATATTGCCAAACAGGTGCTTTTGCATTTTATTTCTAAACTAATCATCTGATATTGTCTTGTCTGTCTCACCTCACTCTTCTTTTCAGTCAGCTCTACTCACTCTCCTCATGTGATAAATGAAATCTGATCTGTGATTAGTGTTGTCAAAAGTACCGACTTCGGTACCATTCGGTACTGTCATTTTAAAAACGTCCATTTCCCGCTAACATTTGAGCGCTGTTGAGCGGATTCTTAAACACAGCTGATTGGCCATAGTGTTCACAGCGCTCAACAAATATGACTGTGATTGGCTACAGTGATCATCGCTTCACGCTCTTCACAGAGCGCTTACACAAAAGCAGATGGGAGCGTTTGAAAGCCGTGTCTATCAGCGGATCCCTAATATATCTGCACGTAGATGGATCCGCGCTGATAGACGCGTTTTTGAAATGCTCCCATGTGCTTTTGTGTGAAGAGCGTTTAGCGATGATCACTGTTGTCAATCACTGTCATATTTGTTGAGCGCGTGAATACTATGGCCAATCAGCTGTGTTTAAGAATCCGCTCAACAGCGCTCAAATGTTAACGGGAAATGGACGTTTTTAAAATGACAGTACCAAATGGTACCGAAGTCGGTACTTTTGACAACACTATCTGTGATGCGACTGTTGTTCAGCACGCTGAATTGAGCAGCCACGTTCAGTTTTTAATTGTAGTGTCTGTAGTGTCTCTAACTGAACTAAATGATTTTTATTTCTATAAAAAATCAAAACGACGGTGAGGGGCTTCACACCGGTAAAACCGACAACACAGTCTATCGCAGCAAGCCTAGTTTGGAACGACTTCGGGGTGAGTAATTAAAGACAGAACTTTCACTTTTGGGTGAACGAACTCTTTACGTTTTGTTTACACATTTTATTCATCAAAATAAGAATTGATTAGAAGTCCAGAAATTTATATTTTTAAGCCAGCCGCAGTTGCTAAGGTTTGTTTGAAGCGTTTTTTAGCATGTTATGATGCTGGACTCATTAAATCACAGTGAATCTTATAATTTTCAAAATAAGCTTTTTGTGTGTGTGTGTTGCAAGAGAAGGCATACACTGAAAAATAAATCTGGTTTAGGTTTTACTTTGAAACAACTACCACTCAGAAATTGCTTGTAAATTTCACAAATAATTACAAAGAAATGGCAAGTAACACATTAAATTTGAAATTTTGAAGTAGACTGGAATAGTATTTTATTGTAAAATGTACTCCAATAATTTGCTTTATTTACAACTTTGAAAAATCTATTTTTACAGTTTAGATGAGCCGCTGAAGGCTTGTTAATAATCGGTCCATTTGTTAACCTCTCTTTCGATGAGTGCACACTACTCCGCAGCTGCAGTGTAGCTGTGAGCTGCATTGACTGTAATGTGGACCGCTGGTGTGAGAACAGCAACACATGCACGTGTCCTCTAGTATGCATGCTAATTTGTGGGTTTGTGTTAAGTGTCTGTTTTTTTTTTTTTTTTTTTTTTTTTTTTTTTCCACTTTTTTTATTTATTTATTTATTTATTTTGCCATTTACTGTTGTCGGAGACGGTTCCAGTGGGCGTGTTGTTTGCCAGCTGGGTGTTCCTCCTCTTGTTATTGTGAGCGTGTGGCAGCCGTGGGTGCGCTTTTATTCCAGCCGTGTTTGCATTAGTGTTCATACAAACACAGCCAAGCGTGTAAACGCTGCCCTCCACCAGCTTCAGGCAGACGGCTAGCTGCGTGGTTTAATGTCTCGGCTGAAGCATGACTGATTTGGGGAAGGATGCTTTGGGGAGAACATCGCAACGCAGATGAGATCTGATGCCATGTGAGCAACTGCCTGGATTCAGCCACATAGTACTTATGCGGAAACACAAAGATGAGGACCTGATATTTGGGCTGACATGATATTTATTACAGTTAATATAATGACTGATATTAAATTTAGTTTGCTTACCCCAAAAATGAAAACCGTCATTTACTTGCCTTCATGTTATAAATATGACTTTTCCTTGAATTTTATGAAATCTCTTTGAAGATTGTCCTGGCAACTCTGTATTTCCATCTATTGAAAACATCATAAAAGTGGTCCATTTGATTCCTGCACTATTCAATATTTAAAGGGTTAGTTTATCAAAAAAAAAAAGTCTTCAAAAACTCCCCCTATGTTGTTACAAACCTATAAAACTTTCATTCATCCATGCAAAGCATCAAAGTTTTGGTTGCATCATGGATTTTCAACTGAGGGACTGAAATCTGAGGATTCATATAAAATACCTTTATTTGTGCTTCGAATGTGAGTGAAAGTCTTATGGGTTTGGAAAAACATCAGTTGAGTATTTGATGATACAATTGTAATTTTTGAGTGAACTCTCCCTTTATGGACTTATTCACTGAAGGCTACATAGTGATAAAGTCGCCAATAGATTCTGCATTTGCATTATTAAAAAAAAGTAGCATTATAAAAGTTTTATAAGCAGGTTTTTAAGCAGCACCTTCAAACTACATTCACATGCACTTGTTATCTCATTCAGTACCAGTAAACTATTGTTTATGACTAGTGTGGTCAATCCAGATTTTTTTCCAAGTGCTTTATAGGGCATGCATTTTCAATCAGATTTTTTTTTTTTATCCATACAGAATGCAATTTTTGCTTTGATTGCGTTGTCAGTAAACGTGATCTGGGCCATGTTTTAAATGTTGGTCTTTGTACACGTGCAAATTTTTCTCAGTCTGAGTGCCATAAGTGTTGTTTTTCTGTGAAATGTTTTTATTTATTTTTTTTTTTTAATTGGTAAAAAGCTCATTTCTTTCTATTTTTATGAATTGGTGGTTTGTATAGCCATTGTTTATAGCGGCAACCACTCAACTTCATAACCAGTGCTTCAACCAGCTGTGTTTTTTAAATGCATGAACTTGCAAACTGGACTTGTAAAGTGTCATTTTTCTAATCTTGAGTTCGTAATTTCATTTAAATTACATGCATTTGACGGATGATTTACACAGTTTACAGTGCAATCAAATTATACAGTTTATCAATGTGCATTATTTCAGTTCAGGCCAATTCACAGTACGTTATCTTTTATCTGGTGTTTGATTGGAATGTTAGTCTAATTTTCTTTATTTTAACCCTAAAACATAAGCACACACTGTTCTCTGTCTGTACTGTATGACTGACTGTGTTGGTCTCAGTGGTGAGGAGGTTGACCAGACTGACAGGCAGCTGTTGAAGACTAGGGAGGTACGAGGGCTAACAGATGAGCGGCTGGAGTGATTCTTATTTTTAGCCATGAATCTGAGCGCTTCCCACTGAGAATAAGGAGACATTACAGCAGCGTCAAACTTCCTCACATAGTTCTCAAACTAAAACACAAAGTTGTGTGTGTGTGCAAAGGGTGACCTTTATTAGTCAAAACTTTGATTTCATTGTTAACAAGAGTCAAAATGGTCAGTGAAAAGTTAACTGATATGAGCCAAAGCCATTGTTTAGATAGCAGGGTAAACTATTGATAATAAATTGCATTACATATCAAATTTATCACCATCTATAATCATATCAATTGAGACAAACACAAAATTTACTCTATTCACAATTTCACAGCAAAAAAAAAAAAAAAGGACTGTTGAGTACTCATGAATTATCCCTTTATGGGCCAACAGTCAATGTAGTATCAACCCAACTGGCTTTTTTTTTTTTTTTTTTTTTTTCTTTTTTTTTTTTTGGACCAAACTGATAAATCTTTTTCCTCTGTTTTTCTAGACTTTGTGTCCTTGTTTGACTTGGAAAACGATCTTCCAGATGAGTTGATACCCAACGGAGACCTGGGGCTGATGTCCATGCCCTCTAATGGAGACGGAGGGGTGGGGAGCCGGATGGGGGGCACCGTCCCGGACGCTGCTGCCAAGCACAAGCAGCTGTCCCAGCTCCTGCAAGCAGGGAGCGGCTCTGGTCTGGCTGGAAACCTCAGCCCTCAGTCTGGAATGGGTGGCCAACTGGGTGCCTTGGGGAAGAGTCCCATGGGCCAGGGCTCACCCGGTCACCAGACCCAACCCCCGAAGCCAGTCGGCAACCCTACTGGTCAGGGCAACAACAGTCCGGGTATGGGCCTCAATGCAGGTTTCAACCCAGCCATGCTGAACAATAACAACCAGGCTCATGGACTCATGGGGCAGAACATGGCTCCGCAGGGGCAGATGATGAATGGCGTGATGGGGCCAGCCGGAAGAGGCAGGGCAGCTCCGGGGATGCAGTACCAGGGTCAGGCCATGCAGGCAGCATCGGGCGCCGGGCAAGGGGTCAGTGTTTCTGGCAGCGCATTGGCGGAGACACTTACCCAGGGTGCATCACAGATGGGGGCACACAATGCCATCAATCCCCAGCAAGCGGGAAACATGAACAAGGTAAGTCGCCATTGCTGTTTTTTTTATGTCTTGCATCCTAAAAAAATGTTCAGTGTGGTTGGGTGTATTGATTAGGCAAGCTAACATGAATACAGATAAACAAATTGTTTCAGTTTCGACAAGTTTCGTGTACGTGTAATTTCAGTTTCAACCTATTATTTCCACTACAATTGGTGGAGTAAGAAACTCGTGCTGTTTGTTTCTTGGATTTTGGAAGGTTTACTACTTGTTGCATGATGGTTCGCTTAGTAGTTTTGCCATTTTGCTTATCAAGTATCAACCTCCATTCAATTATATATAACCTCCATTCAGTTATATATATAATTGAATGGAGGAGAATAAGAGATGGATAATAGAAACTTCTTTGTACAAATAAGGGTAGTTCATAGAAAAAAAAATAGGATTTTGACTGGTCATTTAGAAATTCTGTCTGAAACATTGTACTGCAGTTGATTGCTGTTAGCATTTGTTTGTTGTTTGGTTTGGATAATATTGCAATGGTTACAATAGTATGGTGCTCAGTTACAATAGTTGTGTTGTGTCGTATCGGTCATGTTTAAAGGAATAGTTCACCCAAAAATGAAAATTTGCTATAAATTTACACACCCTCACCCGCTGCAGAGAATGGGTGCCGTTAGAATGAGAGTCTAAAAAGCTGATAAAAACATCACAGTAATCCACACCACTCCTGTCCATGAGTTAATGAAACCATCATTAATTCATTAAGACATTTTAACTAAAATACGAGACCTCTGTCTCTATTATTGCTTTCTCCAGTGAAAAGTTGTCTCGTCTGAATCAGGAGAGAAATCTGCACAGATCAAGCAAGCAAAAACAGTTCTAAACAAATGTCTGTGAGTAAATTTTCATGTTTGGGTGAACTGTTTCATTATTGTAATGTAATTGTAATTGTAAATGTAATTTTCATACATAGACCATCTCATGTCCATGAAATGTGCATTAAGATCATGAAAGCACTGTAAGTTCTCCTTGTTTTTACATTTGCACATAGTAGTTTAAGCATTTAATTCTTTGTCCGTTTGCTTACATTTACATGAATGAATTCTTCATATACATAAAAAAAAAAAAAAAAAGTTAAGTTCTTCATCCATTCTTCACAAGAATATTGATCTTATTGTGAACAATTCATCCATGGTTATATATTTTTTTTCCCCCTGCAATTTCACAACTTGATCTACCGGTGAAACAGACTTCTCCCTTGTAAATTCTCCAGCCAGTTAGTCCCATTCTTACAACCAACCTCAAGCTCACATCCTCCTCAATCCAATCAACAACTGATGAATTGAACTAAGACAGTGTTTAATATGAATCTATGCCTGTTTGAGCTTTACAGACATTTGAAGGAAAGATTGCACAGAAAGAACCAACCTCAAGCTCACATTCAGATCCTCCTCAATCCAATCAACAACTGATGAATTGAACCAAGACAGTGTTTAACGTGAATCTATGCCTGCTTGAGCTTTACAGACATATGAAGGAAGGATTGCACAGAAAGGTAGTTGTGGCTATCGCATGTGTCTGACTGTTGTGGTTTTACAGGAAACCCAATCGGAAACCAGTGAGCTGCTCGCACTGTACTTTTGTCACTAGTGAATGCATTTGTGTTGAGAGGTTGTGTTCATATCGAGAAATCAGTCGATCGATGGAGTTTGCAACTGAAATATTATGAATAACATCACACAGGCTGCCAGAGCGATCACGGGTTTCCATATTTGCTGTGTTTGTTCTGAGGTGAATAGATGTGCTGTCGGCAGTGTGTCGTGTGTTTGCATTGCACACAGATTATGAGAGTCACAAGAGCAGGTGAAGTGTGTGAGATCAGTCCATAGCTGAGTGCCAGCGCTCGTGTCTGTACTGTCCGCTCGCTCTCAGCTCTCATGTGTCCTGTTCAGAGGAAATCTGCTTTAGATTTTTCACAAGTTCTGTGTTTTCATTTAGTTTTTTTCTGGGTTCTGTTCATGGAATAATCCAGTCCATCATAAAGATTGTCTAATCAAATTAGTTAATCTTTAACAGTTTAATAACAAAAATGACATTTTAACCACATCTTTAATCAAATGAAAATATAACTAATTCATTTTAGAGCTGGGTGGTGTGATATGTGTGTGCCATTGAAATGTGGGATTTAGCTTTTCTGTTTATTTTGCGGTGGATATATTTGTATGGCTGTTAGTAGACGGAACTGATTTATGCTATTTACACATGAGAATCAGCAAGGTTGAAACTTGCTGCATTAAAATTGGCATGAAATAATTCACTCTATTTATATTTAAATTAGGGCTGGGTGATAAATTGATAGCGATAATTATCGCAATATAATTTTAAAATGATAAAACAATATGAAGAGTTCGATAATGTTGATTTGCCAAAAGCGTAATGAAACGGCGCTAACGGTGCCACACGGACCGCTTATCCACTCGGATCAAAGTTTAAAGTCCCCCTGTAGTCAAATATTTGATCCTTTAAAACTCATGTTTGATCATCAAAATGACACATTTAAATGTTTTTTTACTTGTGAAAATAATTTTCCATGCCTTAAAATAGCTTGAATGTAACTCTACACCCTTGCCTCATTTACTATACGCGGATCTATGAATACGCAAATTAGCCCCGCCTCTACTCAGTCACACCAGCCTGCCATGAGCCAGGGCCTGCTGATCCACTAACTGAACTGTAGTAAACACGATACAATGGCAAGTGGAAATATTTCTTTAATTAAGCCATATGTGTTTGAACCAGACATAAGCTGGTATGCTCAACGTAAGCAAGGAGACTGATGGCTAACTTTGTGAGGTAACATTATCTGTTTGAGCTGGTTCGTACACAGATAAAGACTGATAAACCTATGTTTTTATTAGCGGACAACTACAGTGGATACTGTAACATTCGTTAAATTGACCTACTTGACGATGTTGTGTCCTCAAAATGTCTTGAAGACTCAAATGCAGCCAAGTTTGTGATTCCTAATCGCGCCCGCGATCATACGCGTGTTATGTGCGGATGTCAATGCGGGGGAGGTGGATCTGACTCCGGGCTACTTTTACACTGTTGCCGTGGGTTTTTATTCAAGTTAGCGGTTCTAAATACAAATAAGCGCTAACAGCACATGACATTGTGAAAATAGGGGGAAATATTAACAGTTAGCGAAATATCTACAGAAAAGTATAACTGTTACCGGATTAACCTCGCTGCCTTCTCACTAGACCCCCTTTTTGCAGCACAGTTAATGATATGCTAAGGATAGGATCCCTTGACGTGATTGGTTATTGAAATTTGTGATGTAGCAAACCGAGGGCTGTTTCAAACCGCATTTCTGTGACTGCCACAGAGAGACTACAGTTTTAAAGAGAAAATACTCAGCAATGGTGTTGATAAATGGCTTGGCACATGGTTTGTCAGGGCTTCTACAGTGCGACCATTTCAGTCGCATTTGCGACTGAAAACTACTGCGTGCGATTATGGAAAAATATTTAGGAGCACCTGTGCGACTGACCCGATCAGCATACTGGTGTTTGCGCTGAGGAAGCTTCAAAGGTTTCTAACGTACTTACAACTTGTTTTTGCAGCGTTGAGTAATGCATCACATACATATCCTCTCATTATAACAAACAAAGTGTAGACAGAGTGTAAATAAGAGATTCACTGTGCAGTGTAGAGAGCTGCGTTGATTATAATGGAGTTTTGTGAGATCGCGATGAACTAAGAGGAGTGACAGCTTTTCATGATTATTAAGGGAGTTTGCAAATGTGATATTGATTTAATACAACAGTACATTAAAAAGGAAGTTAATATTAAGTGACTTGTATTGTCTGACTACTACACTATTGCCTTATTTTGCTCTATTTCGTCAACGAAAATAGTTTGAAACAAAGTAACAGCTGAGCCGCAGCGTGTCTCCATTCAAACACAGCGGTGTTTCGTTTATGAATGAACTGCGTTTTTAACTGAATCTAGTGAGTCAATGATTCAATTACCCATTCATAAAGACAGTCACATGCTTCGTTTCTGAATGAATCAGCCGTTCGAACGAATCAATTGAATGAATGATTCAGAGATCAAATCAGTGATTTGCTGCCACCTGCTGGGAGTTTGTTTAATTTTTAAAGTATATTTTCTGTTATTTAAATCATTTAATATCTCTATATTCAAAATTTTATATTTAAAACATTAACCTCAACATGAATTTATAAATTTAATTGCACTCATGCGACCTCTGAGCCTCATTAAAGTCTGAAAATACACCTACAAACCACTTGTGTGCTCTTCTGTGCCACCTCTGTAGTGCAAATTTATTTCTTAAATACTGTTTTCATTTGATTGGTAACTTATTCTTATTCTACTTGTTCTACTTTTTATTCTGCTTTTTTAATTAGAAATGCTGAAAAGTTTATAAATATATTTTTTTGAATTTGATAAATAAAAGTTGATATACTTTTAATAAAGTTAGAAAAATGCCATTAGAAAGGTAAAAACAAAATTCCCTGTTAATCACTTAAAGGAGTCAAATATCACCTCGTAATGGGTAGGTTAATTTTTTATCAGAATTTTTAATTACTGATTAGAAGGAGCTCCTAAATTTTTGACCGTGCTCCTAAATTTTTTAAATTTGAGCACAAGCCCTCCTAAAAAGAAAAGTAAGCGTAGAGCCCTGTTTGTCTAAAAGCATTTTAAAAACACCACACAGACAAATAAACAACAAAGTTGATTTTCACTACAGTGGGACTTTAAACGGTAGCGCAAACCTAAAATTCAGCAAACAACACGAGATTCAGTGATTTAAACTAGTTTAAAGCTGGATGACTCAGCGCTGACAAACAGGAGAAACACTGTGAGCAGCGATACAGTCAGAAGGTTTTTCAATCTACAAATCGCCATCAATATGGATTTACTGTAGGAACACTAACTGTGCCATAGTACAGGTGCATCTCAATAAATTAGAATGTCGTGGAAAAGTTAATTTATTTCAGTAATTCAACTCAAATTGTGAAACTCGTGCATTAAATAAATTCAATGCGCACAGACTGAAGTAGTTTAAGTCTTTGGTTCTTTTAATTGTGATGATTTTGGCTCACATTTAACAAAAACCCACCAATTCACTATCTCAACAAATTAGAATACTTCATAAGACCAATAAAAAAAAAACATTTTTAGTGAATTGTTGGCCTTCTGGAAAGTATGTTCATTTACTCTATATGTACTCAATACTTGGTTGGGGCTCCTTTTGCTTTAATTACTGCCTCAATTTGGCGTGGCATGGAGGTGATCAGTTTGTGGCACTGCTGAGGTGGTATGGAAGCCCAGGTTTCTTTGACAGTGGCCTTCAGCTCATCTGCATTTTTTTTGGTCTCTTCTTTCTCATTTTCCTCTTGACAATAACCCATAGATTCTCTATGGGGTTCAGGTCTGGTGAGTTTGCTGGCCAGTCAAGCACACCAACACCATGGTCATTTAACCAACTTTTGGTGCTTTTGGCAGTGTGGGCAGGTGCCAAATCCTGCTAGAAAATGAAATCAGCATCTTTAAAAAGCTGGTCAGCAGAAGGAAGCATGAAGTGGTCCAAAATGTTTTGGTAAACGGGTGCAGTGACTTTGGTTTTCAAAAACACAGTGGACCAACACCAGCAGATGACACTGCACCCCAAAACATCACAGACTGTGGAAACTGAACACTGGACTTCAAGCAACTTGGGCTATGAGCTTCTCCACCCTTCCTCCAGACTCTAGGACCTTGGTTTCCAAATGAAATACAAAACTTGCTCTCATCTGAAAAGAGGACTTTGGACCACTGGGCAACAGTCCAGTTCTTCTTCTCCTTAGCCCAGGTAAGACGCTTCTGACGTCTGTGGTTCAGGAGTGGCTTAACAAGAGGAATACGACAACTGTAGCCAAATCCCTTGACACGTCTGTGTGTGGTGGCTCTTGATGCCTTGACCCCAGCCTCAGTCCATTCCTCGTGAAGTTCACCCAAATTCTTGAATCGATTTTGCTTGACAATCCTCATAAGGCTGCGGTTCTCTCGGTTGGTTGTGCATCTTTTTCTTCCACACTTTTTCCTTCCACTCAACTTTCTGTTAACATGCTTGGACTCTGTGAACAGCCAGCTTCTTTGGCAATGAATGTTTGTGGCTTACCCTCCTTGTGAAGGGTGTCAGTGATTGTCTTCCGGACAACTGTCATATCAGCAGTCTTCCCCATGATTGTGTAGCAAATATTCCCCAGTCTTCCCCATGATTGTGTAGTAAATATACCATCATTTGGTAAATATACCAAATGATGGTATATTTATACCATCATTTACTCACTCAAAATTAGTTTTAAACCTGAATGAGATTCTTTCTTCTGCTGAACATAAATGCTATTTTGATGAATGTGGGTAACCAAAGAGTTGCTGGTCCACAGTGACTTCCATAGTATTTTTTTTTTTTCCTTCTATCATATTCCATGTGGACCAGCAACTGTTTGGTTACCCACATTCTTCAAAATATCATCTTTTGTGTTCAGCACAAGTAGGGCTGGGCGATATGGCTAAAAAAAAATTATCACAATTTTTTTTAATATCAGTCGATATCGATAATTATCACGATAAATGACAAATCTTTATTTCTTTCACGTTTAAGTCCAGATTTTTGCTCCAAAGTGAAAGTTGTAGAAACCAGACCATTAATTTTCCTTAACAAAATAAATATCTAAATAGAAAAAATAATTTCTTAGTTTATGCATGTTCTATTGAAACACATTGTTTCAAATCAAGAAACAGGTTTGGGTTGCCTAATAATAATAATAATATCACTTTTTTGTCTCTTAGAAATGCACATTTGATAGTAGCTTGAGTTAGGATGCAGAGGTAAATTTTTGTTCATTATAAAAATCAGTAACATCTGTAAAAATTGAAGCAACCTCAGTTTCATATGGGTAAATTTATTCTGACCAAGGATTTTTATTTATTTATTTTATTTTTTTTATTTTTTTTGTTAAATTAAGCATTGGTCTCCTATAGTAGCATACATTTAAATCATGATGAATACAGTTAAAACCACACATATAGTACCTCAATACCATTGTAAAAATATAACTTTGAAAAACAGTAGTCTAAAAACATTCAGTATAAATGCACACATGCTATGGCTTAATCACAAATGCATACTATAATTATATACCATTACTCCTGTAATAAAATTCAGTGTGAATATCCCAAATTTCTGCCACAATACCACGGTGCAATGAGTGTTACTACAGTAAACCCATGGTAAATGATAGCGATGTGTAGATTGAAAAGCCTTCTGACTGTCTTGTTGCACACAGTGTTTCTGCTGTTTGGCTTTAAACTAGTTTAAATCACCGAGTCAAGTGCTTCACACTGGATCTCACAGCGCTGTTTAGTGCTCGCCTGACTGAGTAAACGGCATCTGCTCTAGTGAGCTCGCGCTGTACGGCAGTTTGAACTGTGATCCAAGCAGATAAACGGTCCATGTGGCGCGATTCAAATGAGTCGCGCGGTTTCGTTCCGCTTTTGCCGCATAAACATTATATTGAATATTTATCGAACTCTTCATATCGTTTTATCGAAGAAAATTATATCGCGTTAATTATCGTTATCGAATTATCGCCCAGCCCTAAGCACAAGAAAGAACTGATTCAGGTTTGGGACAACGTGAGTGAGTAAATAATGACAGAAATTAAATTTTAGGGTGAACTATCCCTTTAATGATAGTCGGCAACATATTTAGTTCTGTCCCTTTAAGACTTGCACGCATCCGTTTGTCTGAACTGTTTACTTTCATTTTAGACATAACCAGCTGAGTCTATACATAATCCTTGTGTGTTTTGACAGTATTAGCGCAAAAGATAACTTAGTTCAGTAATCAGGTGCTGTTAGACAGACTTTTTAGTGCGCACGCTTCAGGTGTATGGGCTTAGAAAAAGCGCACGTCAGACCAGCGCATGAATGAAACGTTTAACCGGCAAGGCTTTAAAACACACGCGAATAATGTATTTTTGTGATTCCAAATAAGTGCAGTCTCCCATGAGAGTAACTCTACCGAGTTAACACTGATGTGAATGTATGTGGCGTTGTACAGTATATTGATACGGAGGCGCCAGAACTGCAACTGAAAGAATGTGTGCTGTAGCACAATACTACAATATTTCTCCAAAAGCAGATCGTGGAGACATTTTTATCGTCCACGATCAAAAATTGGCATATCGCACACCCCTAATATCAGGCAACACAAACCTATTTTTTGATTTAAAACAATATCACTCATTAGAGTGCAGAAACTAAGAAATTAATTTTTCTGTTAAGATATTTATTTTAAGGAAAATTAATAGTCCGGTTTCAACAACTTTCACTTTGGAGCAAAAAATCTGGCTTTAAACTTTTATTTGACATTTATCGTGATAATTATTGATATCGACTGATATGAAAAAAAAAATTGTGATAATTTTTTGGCCATATCCCCCAGCCCTAATTTAAATGCATTTTATTGACCTTATTGTAAAGAAATCATGCATGTATATGTTTATTTTATTTTTTTTTTGCCTCGTAATTTTACTTTTTAAAATGTCATAACTCTTTTCCGGTGAAACAATATCTGGTAACATATGCTGGACATTTTCAATAATGCCTTCAACAACCAATGGACAAAAACGGCTTATTTGTTCGATTATATAGCCTATCTTTTTCCGCGTTTTACAGTGTTGCGTTATAACCAATCACACACTATTTTGTTGAGCTTATGAATGCAATGGCCAATCAGCGGCATTCAGATGAGTCATCAATGAAACGGGAGCTTTGTTGTTCAGCGCGAGCTGACTGAATTCTGATTCGTCAATTCTCTCATAAACAACAATGTGCGAGTGCAATGTAAGTATAAAGCCCTATTCGGGCAGGACTAGTTTTCTAAACTACGTTTGAGTTTTGATTCTTATCACCTGACGTCTGGGCTTTTCCTGTACCAATTCAGATGGGACTAACATCTCTGTGTTTATTACAGAGATGGGAGGGTCTGTTTTGTACATCTGGGCATTGCAGAGATCGCGCGTGGTGAAGCTATATGGCTAGTATAGCAAAACCATGGTTAATGTTTGGTTACTTTAGTTTAATATTTTTTTTTTTATTTGTAGTAAAACCATGTTTAATTTTCCTAAAGGTATATATGTAATTAAAACATTATGTAACTGAGTGCAGAAATTAAGGTGAAGTAACGTTAATATTACCTGATGCTGATATTACAGTAGCCAGTCTTAACAGTTTACGTGATCTGGCTCTTGATTTTATTATTTTTTTTATTTCTTTGCCAGGAGCCAACACTGGATAAATGCGCACGCTGCGCGGTAAAACCGTCTACGGTAATTCACGTTGGCCAAAACACACAATGAAACGCATTGTGAAAAAAAAAAAATGGTCGGCAATCACAGACATTCGCATTCGGACAGGATTAGTTTTCTCAGAGAATCACTGAGTTTGCCAAAAAAACAGTAGGTAATTTGCTCTGGAATTAATACTGAGGTTGTGTGAGAAACTACACAGATGTGGCAGATTCGGACAGGATTAAAATCACAAAGTATGTCTGTGAAACACAAATTTCTCTAACGACCCCCTGTAAAACTAGTCCCGTCCGAATAGGGCTTAAGATATTTATTCATCATACAATGTAGATAGCTTCACTGATTATAACCGGAGTGTTTTTTTAAAATGCATAAACTCGTGCAAGGCTGAGTCGGTGATGTTCATTGGTAATGTAAATGTTCTTTGCTCGTTTTTTTTGTAGCTGCTTTTTGAATAACTGAGGAAATGTAAGCCTTATGATTAGTAACTTGCAATGTTTCTATTGAATTGTTAAATACAAATTCAGTCACATTTAAAACATTAGGCTGTTTTTAGCCTTACGCTGGAGTAGGGGTGGGCGATATGGAAAAAATATCATATCACGATTTTTTTTTTTTTTTTTTTTTATAGAAAAATCACGATTAATAATTTCATCACGATTCTTTGTCATTTTGGTTTTACTATATTGCAAGTTGTCTGAGCATTACAGCCAAACTAATTCCCCTTCTTATAAAGACAAAGCCTTTCAAGGTAATATAATAATAAAAAAGAATGGCAGATATTTAGACCAAAGTGGGTGAAGATAAAAAATCTTTGTCATTATTTTATATTTATTAAAAAATAAGAACAAAGATGCACATTACAACACATACAAATAAACTGTATTAAAGTTTTTCAGTCAAGAGTAGTGAGTGATTTTTCTCTTTTTGTTTTATTAATGTTAAAGGAATAGTTAACCCAAAAAAAAAAAAAATTGTCATCTGTCTGTCAATTCTGTCATAGTATTTTATTTTTATACCATCATTTACTCACTCAAAAGTTGTTTTAAACCTGAATGAGTTTCTTTCTTCTGCTGAACATAAATACTATTTTGAAAAAAGGTGGAAAACCAAACAGTTGCTGGTCCTCAGTGACTTGCATTTAGTATTTTTTTTTCTTTTCTTTTTTTTTTTTTTTCCTACTATCTAATTCAGTGTGGACCAGCAACTGTTTGGTTATCCACATTCTTCAAAATATTTTCTTTTGTGTTCAGCACAAGGAAGAAATTAATACAGTTTTGGGACAACATGTGAGTGAGTAAATAATGACAGAAATTAAATTTTAGGGTGAACTATCCCTTTAATGACAGGCGGCAGTATGTTTACTGTCCCTTTAAGACCTGCACGCATCTAATATACAGGCGCGCATCCGTTTTTCTCTCAACTGTTTACTTTCATTTTATACATGACCAACTGAGTAAACCTTGTATGTTTTGACAGTATTTGCGCAAAAGATAATTTAGTTCAGTAATTAGGCACTTTTTGACAGGCTTTTTAGTGCGAGCGCTTCGGTTGTATGTGCTCAGAAAAAGCGCACGTCAGAACATCACGCGAATGAAACGTTTAACCGGCAAGGCTTAAAGCACATGCAAATAATGTAGTTTTGCGATTGCGAATAAGTGCAGTGTCCCATGAGAGTAACTCTACCGCTGAGTTAACATTTGATGTGAATGTATGTGTACCTTGTACATTGAGACAGAGGCGCCAGAACTGCAACTGATAGAATGTGCGATACTACGATATTTCTTCAAAAGCAGATCGTGGAGACATTTTTATCATCCACGATCAAAAATCGTCTTATCGCACACCCCTAGTTGACCAGGTACTCGGTACCATCGGTACTTAAAAAAAAAACCTGGTACCGTGACGTTTTCATTTTTTTAGTACCGACTTGGTACCGAAGTGCCGGGTCTTTTGACAACACTAGTATCGGCGATCTCACAGGTTAACTATAAGACGATATGAAAATTGAGCATATCGCCCAACACTAATGTATCATTTATTTTGTCAATTTCAGGTGCAGTTACATTAATGTAAATATTTTCGGTGAACTTTCATTGAGAAAATGAAAGGTCCATTGTCTGTTGTCAATACAGCTCACACAGAAGGCAGTTTCAAATCAAGCAACTATGTGTTTGCCGACACGCTAAATTCGCTAGGGATGCAACGATACCATTTTTCCAGAACCAATCCGATACCGAAAATTCTGAGTATCTGCCAATACCAATCCAATCCGACACAGCGTAGTTTTTTTT
Organism: Spinibarbus caldwelli; assembly: GCA_039654775.1. Taxonomy (NCBI): domain Eukaryota; kingdom Metazoa; phylum Chordata; class Actinopteri; order Cypriniformes; family Cyprinidae; genus Spinibarbus; species Spinibarbus caldwelli. Next base: position 25,494,696 of record CM077218.1, read on the forward strand.
TTTTTTTAAATCAATGTAGAATTTCTATACTTCTCTGTGTTGACCTGATCGTCACACTTTTGTGTTAAACACAATCTGCTACATATAGACAACTTCATTTTAATGAAAAATAACAAATGAAAAAATATTTAATCATAATCTGACAAATACTATTATAAACTAGGTTAGTGGATAATTCAGCAGCAAAAGATACTCTAGAAAAATCATGGGTGCACAATTTTATAAAATCTATTGACAAATAAAAGTGAACAAGTGTATGACTAAATCTGGTAAAATGTTACACATTGCTCTTTGTATTGTTGTAAAATATTCATGAAAAAACAGGTAAATTTATATATAAATAAATATATACTATAAAATTAAAAGACATTTCTTTTAAATGTATAGCACAGTAATGAAGGCAGCAACATATGATAGATAAGACAGAACAAGAAAGACTATTATTAATCTTTCATTGCACAAAAATATTATAATACGAAAGGCTCCAAATACAGAGCGGCACAAAGCGCTTATGCGCATCCCATGCACATAATGATCCACTTGAAGCAGCACTGAGTCACAGCGCGCAGGCTGCGCAGCCCTCCAAGTCCGCATAGAAAAGTACAAAGGGAAGAGATATTGATGCGTATTAAATCTGTGCGTTAGTTTATTGATCCTTTTCTTTTAAGAGTTTTAAACCTCAGTTACTGTGCACTCTTGAAGAGAGTTGCATCGTTTTGACTGTAGTAACCGAACGCGGCACGCAGTTTGAATGCTGAATGGAGGATGATAGACAGCCGCAGCGGAAAGAAGAGTTTATTTGAACTTGAACTTAATGACTTAAATATTCATCTGTATCTCACACTGAGCTATGGAATAGCTTTAGAACACTTTTAATATAGTGTACGAAAACTTTATGGTGCTTTATAATGTTTTTGTGCCTTTTGTGGGGCTCAAAAATAACACAGAATAGTAAACGCACAATATCGGATTTGGATCGGTCTCGTCTGAACGATACCCGATCTGGCAGAAAATGCCATTATCGGAGCCGATACCGATCCTGAGTATCGGATCGATGCATCCCTAAAATTCGCATGACCAACTTGTGAAATCTATTTGTGGAAATCTCACGTTCACGTCTATTCCTATAAAAATGTCCAGATTCCACATACAAAAATTTGCAGAACGGCGGTAAATGTGACCACTTTTTTTTTTTTTTTTTTTTTTTTTATGTGGGCCAGATCCAATTATTTTATATTACTATTGAATCTTACTATTTTTAGTCTTTTGTTTTTCATTTAAATGTTGCAAAACATGATGCTTTTTTGTATTTGTCTATGGATAATCACCTTTTGGTTTGTCTATCAAATTCAAAATAACAAGAGACTTTGTTTTTATTTTGTTGATTTAAGTTGTATAATATAAAAATGGACGTCTGCCACGTCTATTAAATATATAGATATTTTTTGTTGTAGTTGAGAGCTCTGTTTAGTGTCACAACAGAAATTTTTGTTCTTACTGAAAATTACATTTAATTTTAAAACAGCCAATGAGAACATAGTATGTTATTAATATTACTTTAAATTTTGGTCCAATGACATTTCAGTTTTGTGTGGATTTATACAAAATGTTAAAAGGCAGATGACAGTTTCTTGTTACAGCTTGTTAGAAAAGTCAGTTTAATGTGGAAGAGAAGATTTATCACTTGAATGGACAGAGTGTTAGCATGAAAGCGTGAGAGCGACAGGCAGCGGAGATGTGTATTGCTCAGGACAGGGAGTTCCTCAGTATGGCACGTTCAGCAGCGGCGCGTGTAGCGCTAATGGCTGCAGGCTCATATTAGTGATGGTGGGGGATGGGTCGGTTTACACACGCCGCTGGAGGAGCTCTGATCTGACGCTCTGCTGCAGAGCTATTCTGTGACAGCATCACTGAAAAGTGCTCCAAGTAACTCAGGTTTAAAACTGTTATTCGTTTGAAATTAAAATTCATGTTTTTTTTTTAATAAATGCAAATTATAGATCATATTGCGAACAATTCATCCTTATATGTTTCTTTTAAAGAAAAAAGTTAAATAAAAATGCAATTTTTAAAAAATATATATTTTAAAATGCTCCATTAAAATTCGTAATTGTTAATCCTCAGATTAACCTGCTCCATTTTATTTCTATTGGTGGATGACATCAGAAATATTTTTATATTTTTGCAAGATTTTGGAGGCACTTGAGCATTAAACGGGTATTATTTTAGCATAAAAAATTACACTGCTGATGCTAAATATTACACTACTGTTCCAAAACACTACTGTTTTTTTTTTTTTTTTTTTATAGAAATTAAAACTTTTATTCAGCAAGGGCAAATTAAATTGATCAAAAGTGACAGTAAATACATTTATGATGTTACAAAAAATGCCTTTCAAATTAATGCTGTTTTTTGATCTTTCTATTCAATAAAGAATCCTAAATCCTGTTTTCAACATTGTTAATAATAAGAAGTTTTTCTTGAGTAAATCTAGCTTTGCCATTACAGTAGGGCTGCATGATAAATCGCGTGTTAGTCAGTAAATTCAGCATCTCGTCAGTAAAGCTTGGTTCTAGTGTTGTCACGGTACCAAAATTTCAGTATTCGGTACCGATACCAGTGAAAATCCACGGTTCTCTGTACCAATTTCGGTACCACATGCTAATTAAAAAACACTATTTTTAATAATAAAGTCAAAAATAAAATGTACAAAAATCAGTGCCATTCTTTATACTTAATTAAATTGTGTTTCAAGTTTTTCCGCAAGTAATAAAAGTATGAAAAAAAAGTAAACAAGTTTCACCCAAATTTAATTTGTCTTTTAATGAAATTTAAACACATTTTATTTTATTTTTTTGGTAAATAAAGGGGATTTACTATTAAAATTAAAATATGGAAGAAATAGTGTGTGATTATTTTTTAAAAATAAATATTTATAAAAAAAATTCAACAGTAGTAATAATATCACATACATTCTCCTAAATAATAGTAATATATTTCTGGCACAATGTCTTTAAGATAAACTTTTATTTTGACGGGTTGCCGTGAATACCTTTTAAAGTTCTGTGTGTAGCTATATGATATGACGCTGGTTTAACTCAAATGAAACGGTAAAATGCTCGTGAAGTGACTCTCAGAGCACTTCTGGAGACATTGTTTATGTATTTATGTCCTCATTTAGATGATGAAATCACCGCGAGCTTCACACACGCTTCAGTGTATATAGTAAAAAAAAAAAAAAAAAAAACGCGCATCTCTGCCATTCATTCATTCACACAGAGACTTACAGAACATGTGGGATTCATATTTGAATCGACTTTTGCGGCTTAATATTTACAGATACTAGTCCATGTCGCGATTTGATTTTGTGTAATGACCTACTTTTGATTAATTCATCCAAACTTTGAAAAATTCTGTGACATTCCGTGCTAAACTGTAAATTCCGTTTTTATACTGGATTCCGAGATTCCGTCTGCGTTTCCTGCATCGCGGAAATCATAGGGCCGTACGCGTCAAGAACCGGGTTGACCAGGTACTCGGTACCACCAGTACTTAAAAAATCTTTTTTTTTCATTTTTTCAAGTTTTCATTTTTTTAGTACCGACTTGGTACCGAAGTACCGGGTCTTTTGACAACACTACCTGGTTCTGTGATTAGTAAATCTCCTTCACGTGCTTTCAGATGGAGCGGCATTTAATACACAGAGCCGTAGTACTCTGACAAGCTATGCAATGTCGCGTTCATAATTGCAGATGTATCGCATTCGATTATGAACGCGATATTGTCTAGCTTGTCAGTGATCTACGGCTTTGTGTATTAAATGCCGCTCAATCTGAAAGAACGTGATGGAGATTTACTACTAATCACAGAACCGGCTTTACTGACGAGATGCGCATAACAATCACATGCGATTTATCGTGCAGCCATTCTTTACAGGAATAAATTAAATTTTAAAATATATTCAAATAGAAAACAGTTGATTTACACTGTTAAATTATTTCACAATATTACTGTTTACTTTTTGATCAAATAAATCCAGCCTTGGTGAGAATAAGAGGCAAATCTATTTAAAAATCATACCAACCCCAAATTTCTGAACGGTAGTGTATATCATCTTTATTTTGGTGTTTTTATGAAGAGCAGACACTGTTTTTCTTATTCTCAAGCTCTCCCATAAAGGAAAGTCGGTCTCCACTGCTCGTACGTGAGCGGGCGGATGTCACTGAGCAGCTGATGACAGTATCTTTTAGTACTCTTTGACCTATGAATGTTTTGCATGGCAGCGGCTACGCTACACTGGCAGAGAGCAGGACCTCGTGCCTGTGTAACGCCTTGCCTGCTCTCTATGAATTTAAATTGAAATGCTACACTGGCAGCCGTTTTGAGCCACTGTTTCATGAACATTCAGTGAGATTCACATGCTTATGCTGGTGGTCTTTTTTTTTTTTTTTTTTTTTTCTCCATAGATGGGTCTTGCAACCGCTAACGGCCCGTTCGGGCAGCAGTACGCACAGGGTTCGGTCCAGCAGATGTCCGGCGCTGGATTAAACGCTCAGATCCAGAACAAGGCAGCTCTTCCCAACAGCCTCCAGCCTACCCTGAAGGGTGCTTCCAGCGTGCCAAATCTGGTGAGTAACCCTCCACAGCTGGGTCTGGTTCAGTCCAGAACACTTCAAGCCTCTCTTGTCTCTGCGTCACACATCTATTCAGCAGCTATTAATTCTTTCGAAGAGCTAATTGAAGTGCATGTTTACACCTGACAGAATATGACTTAAAGAGTGGATAAACTGGCTAAATGAAGTCTAAAATTATTGTTTGAACAGTCATCTTTGAAAATTGACCTAGACTGCTCCGGCATTGTGTAATTAGCTCAACAAAGTATATTTATTTTAATTTGCTTTATTTCCTTTCTTGTGTTTTTTTTTTTTAACTGAATAGTTTGAGGACAGTAAGGTTTATTTATTTATTTATTTATTTTTTTTTTTTTTTACATTAATTAAAGGGTGCATAAATACGTTAATTGATTTCTGAAGGATCATGTGACACTGAAGACTGGTGTAATGATGCTGGAAATTCAGCTTTGCATCACAGGAATGAATTACATTTTAAAATATATTCAAATTAAAAGCAGGTATTTTAAATTGCAATACTATTTCACAGTATTACTGAGTTGTGGCTGGACAGTTTACAAATAAGAAATGTTAAAACAATTCTGTGTTGTTGAAGCCAAGAAGACAGAACACATTGTTTTGATTAAGGCGTAAAATGGACGCTTAACACCTCAGCGAATAAAATCACAGCTTCACAGCCTCTTGTGGCTTGAGGCTTTATCTAACCAACTGAGAATATTTAGAAAGATTTGTTTCTTTAGATAATAACAACTGAAATGGAGCTTCTATCTAATCGAAACTCTTCCCTCCAGCTGCAGCAGCAGGTGCCCTCGGTGGGCATGGTCCCGGGACAGGGGGTGTCAGCGGGCCCCACGGCCGATCCGGAGAAGCGCAAACTGATCCAGCAGCAGCTGGTCCTGCTGCTTCACGCCCACAAGTGCCAGCGGCGAGAGCAGGCCAACGGCGAGGTGCGCGCCTGCGCCCTGCCCCACTGCCGCACCATGAAGAACGTCCTTAACCACATGACCCACTGCCAGGCGGGGAAATCCTGCCAAGGTGAGAGGCAAAATGAGACCAGTTATGTTAATGTATAACTGGACTCCAGCACTTTACCCCAAGCTCTGAATTTTATAGAAATCATGGTCTGTCGTGCCATCTCTGAGTCGATCTGAAAATGCTCGTGTATTCCTCCATCTCTCTTTGTCCGCAACCATATTTCGGTGATGACTGTACATCTCAGTGTTTTAAACTGTCTGGCCGGGCACTCAGACTTCATGTAAACTTGGGAAGTGAATCGTGGCTCTTGTGGTCTCACTGTCTAAGTATGAAGGAGTCTGGAACTTCGAAACCCCTTTTATTCCTTGACATGATTTCATTTGGGCGGAGTGTTTTATTACGGTGTGAAAAACAAATGTCGAGAAGTGTTATGTCTGATTTATTAGTTGTGCTTGTTTAGAGGAGCATGATTATTTATATTGCTCTTGAACACTTGGCTTGTACTGCAGGATGGACCTTAAAATATCATAAACCATGTTTCGGCACCCATTCTGTACCCATTTTGCACATTTCCACAGTAGAAAATGAGATGGAAAAATGTTTAAATAACCAAGTTGTCGCAAAACTACATTGCTTCCATTATAATCAACCACACTGCATTGCAAATGTGCAGTTTGACTCAAATTAGTTTCTGTATATCGGTGTTGTTTTGCACAGAAGCTCTCCCCAGTTTGTTTAAACTAAAATGATTTTTAATTAGAAATATAATGTGAATAGTATACTTTGAATTTTGATTGTTAGTAGATAAAACGGTTAATACAAACTGAATGACCTGCCAGTAAGTAGAAAACACTTATCTACCTGGAAACTTGGTGCCTTTCTTTTCGAAGTTCTCCGATAAGATGTTGAAATAAGCCATTTATGTGATGGGTGCAAATCTGAGAAGTTGTTTTTATATAAATACACATCTGAAGGGTACTGACTGTCATCAGAAAAGGGTTGATGGTACTAGGTATCATATGGAGGTGTTAAAGGGGTCATATGATACGATTTCAATTTTTCCTTTCTCTTTGGAGTGTTACAAGCTCTTGGTGCATAAAGAAGATCTGTAAAGTTGCAAAGACCAAAGTCTCAAATCCAAAGAGATATTCTTTATTAAAGTTGAGGGTCAGCCACACCCACCTAAAATGGCTCGTTCTAACACGCCCCCACATCTCTACATCACGATGTGGGAAGATTTGCATAACACCGCCCAAATGTATATGCAAAGAAAGAAGGGATAACTTTCTCGCTCTATGTTGTTGCTTCTGCCGGCGCCATGTCGTGGAGAGGTGCTGTGTGTTTGGATGCGAGTAAAGAGGACATAAGAAATCTGTGGCTGAGTTTTATTTACAACACTGTCCCAGAGCAGTACAACACAAATATTGGAGTTTGTGCTGCACACTTCACGGAGGATTGTTTTCTGAACATGGGAGAGTACAAGGCCGGTTGTGTGTAACCGGTCCTATTCACCCCTCTCCGAGCGAGATTCGAACCGCGGTCTAAGCGCAGGAGACGGGTGCTAAGAGTCACTAGATCAGGGGAGTGAGGTTTACTGGCTTGCTGGACACCATGTCTGTTACATGTAGAAAGACTTTTACTCAAAAGTGGGGCAGTTCCAACCTTACAAGGACAGTCTGGCGCTTCTGACTCACAGCCTGTAAGTAGCGTTACGTTTTATTATTTAAAAAAATCTGCTACTTACTATTCAAACGCGAGTGTAAGTAGTGCTTGTTGTTTGTGTTTCTCTGATCACAAATGCAGACATGGTGTTATGCAGGGTTTTTCCTGCATAGAGAATTATGAGGCGGCCGCCTCCGCCAAATTTCGTGCCGCCTCTGGTTGTTGACAAAACTCAGGGAGGCAGTCACCTGCAATCATCACTGAACAGCGTCTATTAGAGCTTTTAGTACATATTTGGAAAAATACTGATATTTTTATACAAGTTTACCTGATATTTCTTTACACAGAATCATAATTTCCATTCATTTTCCACTGATTTACGCGATCTGATGAGTATTAACTTAAATTACGCGATCATCTCTGCATGCATGAATGAATGAATGAATGAATAAATGAATGGCGGAAACGCGCGGTTTCGTTTACTACACACACACACTGAAGCACGCGACGCTCGCGGTGATTTCAGCGTCTGTCGTCTCTCTAAATGAGGACATAAATGCATGAACAACATCTCCAGAACTGCTCTTGAGAGTCACTTCATGAGTATTTTACCGTTTCATTTGAGTAAAACTAGTGTCACACAGAACTGAAAAGGTATTCACGGCAACCCGTCAAAATAAAAGTTCAGTTTAACTTGCAGTCCTGCTATTTCTAGTCTACTGCTAAAATTACTAAAACTTTTTGTTAAGTAATGATCAAACAAAATTTCTTCCATGTTTTAATTTTAATAGTAAATCCCCTTTGTTTGCCTAAATAAATAATGTTTGATTTTCAATAATTTAAAGATAAGTGAAATTGTTTTATGCCTTCATTTGATAACTAGACAACACAGAATTTCTGAGGAAAAAGAAAACATTTCATAAGGCTATTTTAAGAATAAATTTGAATAAATCAAGTTGTTTATTTTATGTTAAAATAATTAGACATGCTACAACACAGAATTTGGTAACAATAAACATATGATGAAAGAAAATAAAACATTTCATAGAGCCCTAAACGTAATTTTTGTTAAACTTTTAATAAACTAATGTGAAGTTGTATAAGCTTCATGATTTTAATTAATTAGACATGCTTTTTTATTAATAAAATGAAATTAAAAATGTAACCATTAAAAAGGATTCCAGAAAAATTTGAAAGGAAAAAAATGGAATTTGGAAAATAATAAAACTGAATTTGGGAAAAAAAAATGAATCAGATTTCATAGGGTCCTATATTTAACGCACGATTATGATAGTAAGAAGAATTCATGTAAGGTTGTAAGAAAATGTTTTGTGTTCTAGACAATTTACATGGATAAATGTATAATGGATCAAAGCGATATGGACCAGGAGACTATAAGGAGTGGATAAAGATTTTCAATTTCAGTTTCACAAAGTGTTTAACAACCTAATGTTATGTTTATGTTCACCTATACTTAAAAAGGGCTTTTAGTATATTTATTGTTGTATTCAATTTAATTTGTTTTTGTAAAATTTAACTTTATAATTTTTTATTTTTTTTTTCAATCATATAATTATTATAACACCTAAAATACGTCGTGGGTAAAAAGTGTTTGTTTTAGCCAGTTAAAGGGTGGGTACATTGTGTGCACATGATAGGGATGGTACCACCTCCACCTCATTTTGAGCCAGGAAAAACCCTGTTATGTTTACATTATGTAAAAAGACCGTATAAGTCATTATTATCAGTAATTATATCCCCACTGGATGCAGCAAATGCCTCGTTTGAAATGGCTTTTAATGTTTTTGTGTCGTCGTGGGGACGCAGCATCATATTATGGTAAGGGGCGTAACATTTCCATCACACGCTTGAGGTATTCGGCCAATCACAATGCACTGGATCGCTGGCCAATCAGAGCACACCTTGCTGTTTCACACCAATGCGCTTTGTAAAAATCGACCCGGTTCAGAAAGCCGGGGCTTAGAGGAGATAAAATAATGTAAAATATGTGGAAAATAATGCGTTTTTTTTTTTTTTTTTTTTTTTTTTTTTTTACTTTAAACCACATTGCATTACACCAAATACACAAGAATGTTCTTTTTGGCACCATCATATGACCCCTTTAATAAGTGTAGAGCTGCTTTGTGTACAGGGGTCCGCTCTATTTCTGCTTTAACATAAATGCCACCTACAATCAGAGTGTGAATTTTATATAACATACATAATCATTTATTAAGCTGAAATATGATTTTTTTACCATTATATAAAACTTTTTGCCAAAAACCTGTATGACTTGAAGTGTGAAGTTGTTCAAATAATAGTTTTTGCATTTTACAATGTAGAATGTTACCATAGGCATGGGTGGTGTTTCAAAACAATGTTGTTACCTTAGCATGACATTCTATTCTAATATCAGAATTGTCCAAAAGCGATTTCAAGATTCCAAGTTTTTGAAGAAAAATTCCCCTTTTCCCCAGTAGTCAACCACCCTGTAACGTCCCCAGCAACCGTATAGGCGATCATTATTCGTAATTTATATTCAGGTTTTTATTCATCAGGTTTTTTGGATTCTTTTAAGTTTGTGATTGCTCAGTATTGTATTTTTTATTATTTTTTTCCTTCGTTTCCACAGTGGCTCACTGCGCCTCCTCTAGACAGATCATCTCGCACTGGAAGAACTGTACCCGGCACGACTGCCCCGTCTGTCTGCCCCTAAAAAACGCCAGCGACAAGAGAAACCAGCAGCGTAAGTCCTTCTCGTTTAAAATAAACCACCTGCACCGATACATTCTCTGCATGAGCTTACTTTCCAAGCAGGATTTTGATCATATTTTCATAGATCAAGGTTATACTTCATGCTACTACATGGCAACACTACATATAAAACAAACAAACAAAAAAGTTCCTTGCACTATCATGTGATTTTAATTAGTACGGTCTCTTATTAGGGCCATTGAGATTTTTTGCAATTTGATCAATGCAAAAAAAAAAAAAAAAGTGAAAATGAAAATGATCCTTTCTGCCCTGATACATAAAATTGATTTTAAAAGGATAAAAATATCTAAATTAATGTTTTAAATATATGAAGTCAGGTTTGTGACTCACTGATTGTGTGCTGTGTTTGCATCTCATGCTTTGAGATATGGGGTGCGTTCAGATGAGTGCTGCCACCTGTAGGTCGTGTGTGCAGCTCGGCTGCGCTCTGAATGTAAAAGCATGAGACCAGCAGCGGATTCCGGCAGCGGGACTGTAATCTGACACTGTGGGGGAGGGGCTCCACCCCTGGTTTTTCTCAGGGGGTGGGACCCACAGAGCTCCCGCTCTCTGATTGGACAGCAGATCATTGACTCGTTTAAATCCCCCTGTAGTGGCAACAGAAGCACGCTCTCTCAGTGTCTCTTGCAGTTCTGTTCTCTGCCGCTGCTCGAAGTGTTTGCAAAATGGCTATTCAACTTCAATAACTTCTGTTTCCAAATCAACTGGAATTACTGCAAGATTGCAATTATTCAGAATAGAAATAATTCTTGAAATGTATTCATTTTGTTTCAAGGCAAGACAACCCAGATGACTAGGATATATTAACTGATAGATATCACCATACTTCCCCAGTTGATTGATTACATTAAGACATGTAGACTTTTTTTTAGTACTGCATATTTTCTTAAATGTTATGTTTAATTTTCTAATTTTTTATGCACTAATTTTGCATACACTTCTAGAACAGAAATCTAAACAATGGATAAAGCCAGGTTCAGAGTTCTTTTTAGTGGACAAATTGAAGTTGAAGCAGAGGGGGTTTTGAATATCTCTCTTTATAAACAGTCAAATAGAAATACATTTTTACCATGTTTTTAGGAATAAAATATGTAAATCAGGTGAATTATATATAACAAAATCCCTCTGCAAAAACCTTTGGAATAAATGAATAAAAGTAGTTTGATTTGATTCAAAAAACATGGTTTCTTCTATTTGCAGCGATGCTGAGTTCTCCTAACACTGGCATGCAGGCTCCGCTGGGCCCTGTGGGCACGAGTCAACCCGCTGCGCCCGCCATCAGCAGCGGCACGCACATAGACCCCAGCTCTATGCAGCGGGCGTACGCAGCACTCGGCCTCCCGTACGGGAACCAGCCGGCTCCGCAGACGCAGGTCGCAGGACAGCAGCCCACGCAGACTCAGCAGCAGCAGATGCGCTCCATGTCTGCACTAGGTATCAACTTCAATTTGCAAAAAAAGTGTTTTTTGAGGGAGAGCTGAATATTTATTGCGAACAATACAACATTCCATGTTCATAATTAACCGTGAAAGCGGCTGTCATTCTGTAACTTCATCTTGCATCATATTGATTACTATGAGCCATTTACTAAATATGCACACAAGTGCATTAGAATTTCTATTGCATAATTATATCTACTAAATGCAATTTATCAAATATCTTTAAACATGCCCACAAGTGCATCAGAATATTTAATGCGTAATTGTTCAATGCAATTTATCAGATATCTTTAAGAATGCACAAGTGCATTAGAATCTTTATTACATCAAGGGCATCATGGTCTATAAACCATAGATTTTATTGTATCTGCTGTCAGTTTGCATTGAAACGTCATGCTGCTCCTCATATTGTGTATCCGTGTGTAACTCCTGTCTGGTTTCCCACAACATCTTCAGGCACTAATCAGATGAACATCGGCGGTAACGGTATGGCCGATCAGACGAGCCTTCACACTGATTCCTCTCTCCCCTCATCCCTCAACAACAAGTGAGTCTCTTCACCTTCACTCCTCACCTTTAACCTCTCACACACACTGCAGAGCAGGAAATGTTCATCTGTAGAGTCCAGCAATGTAAGAGAGCAAACAATGTCATTGTAGAATGATTTTACAGCACTTCTGTAGCAATAAGCGGTTGAATGTCAAAATCGATGATAAAAGGGGAAAATATTTTAAAAACGGTCAAAGGACTACATTGAAACAATCTCAAAACGATTTTTTTTTTTTTGGCCTGATTTTGAGCGAAATGTCATCACATCAGTACGTTCTTTGATTTTTGCTTGAAGAATGCAAGTTTTTGGGAAGGAAAAACTTGAAAACTAATGTTGTTTTCCTGCTCCCACAGTCAGATGATGCCAGACGGGTCGAACATGGGCACGGGGAACCTGCCCACAGCTGCGCCGCTGTCAATGCCTGGCATGAAGAAGCCCTGGCACGAGCATGTCACTCAGGACTTGAGGAATCACCTAGTGCACAAGCTGTGAGTTGAAGTCATCATGTTTCAAATTGATGATTTGTCAAGGGCAACTCTCTTAACCTTGTGTTCTCCACAGAGTTCAAGCCATATTCCCGACCCCAGACCCTGCAGCACTGAAGGACAGACGCATGGAGAATTTGGTTGCTTACGCACGTAAGGTGGAAGGGGACATGTACGAGTCTGCCAACAGCAGGGTAAAGCGCACAAACTTTCTTGCTATGCCTCAACCTTCTTTCAGGATGAGTTTTGTGACTGTAAGAAGGCACCAAGTGGATCATGTTTTTATATCTCTTAATATCTTGTGTCCAGGATGAGTATTACCACTTTCTAGCTGAGAAGATCTATAAGATCCAGAAAGAGCTGGAGGAGAAGAGAAAGTCCAGGCTGTCGAAGCCCCAAATGGGCGCTCAGGGTCCTCAGCAGCCTGGCCTTCCCCAGCCCAACACTATGGGACCTGGACAAGCCATCCGGCCTCCGAGTTAGTGGCTTTGTTTTTTAATACTTTGTTCTTCTGGTTGTTAGATTTCCCTGGCTGCTTTCTTGATTAGCTGCTCAAAATATGCCTTATTTCCTCAGATGGATCTGTTCCTATGTCCAATGTGCCAAATCAGTTGATGGCCCGGATGCAGGTCCCTCAAGGTATGGTTTTTCAATCTATATGTTTATATACACACACATATACAGTGGGTACGGAAAGTATTCAGACCCCCTTAAATTTTTCACTCTTTGTTATATTGCAGCCATTTGCTAAAATCATTTAAGTTAATTTTTTTTCCTCATTAATGTACACACAGCACCCCATATTGACAGAAAAACACAGGATTGTTGACATTTTTGCAGATTTATTAAAAAAGAAAAACTGAAATATCACATGGTCCTAAGTATTCAGACCCTTTGCTCAGTATTAAGTAGAAGCACCCTTTTGATCTAATACAGCCATGAGTCTTTTTGGGAAAGATGCAACAAGTTTTTCACACCTGGATTTGGGGATCCTCTGCCATTCCTCCTTGCAGATCCTCTCCAGTTCTGTCAGGTTGGATGGTAAACGTTGGTGGACAGCCATTTTTAGGTCTCTCCAGAGATGCTCAATTGGGTTTAAGTCAGGGCTCTGGCTGGGCCATTCAAGAACAGTCACAGAGTTGTTGTGAAGCCACTCCTTCGTTATTTTAGCTGTGTGCTTAGGGTCATTGTCTTGTTGGAAGGTAAACCTTCGGCCCAGTCTGAAGTCCTGAGCACTCTGGAGAAGGTTTTCGTCCAGGATATCCCTGTACTTGGCCGCATTCATCTTTCCCTCGATTGCAACCAGTCGTCCTGTCCCTGCAGCTGAAAAACACCCCCACAGCATGATGCTGCCACCACCATGCTTCACTGTTGGGACTGTATTGGACAGGTGATGAGCAGTGCCTGGTTTTCTCCACACATACCGCTTAGAATTAAGGCCAAAAAGTTCTATCTTGGTCTCATCAGACCAGAGAATCTTATTTCTCACCATCTTGGAGTCCTTCATGCGGGCTTTCATGTGTCTTGCACTGAGGAGAGGCTTCCGTCGGGCCACTCTGCCATAAAGCCCCGACTGGTGGAGGGCTGCAGTGATGGTTGACTTTCTACAACTTTCTCCCATCTCCCGACTGCATCTCTGGAGCTCAGCCGCAGTGATCTTTGGGTTCTTCTTTACCTCTCTCACCAAGGCTCTTCTCCCCCGATAGCTCAGTTTGGCCGGAAGACCAGCTCTAGGAAGGGTTCTGGTCGTCCCAAACGTCTTCCATTTAAGGATTATGGAGGCCACTGTGCTCTTAGGAACCTTAAGTGCAGCAGAATTTTTTTTGTAACCTTGGCCAGATCTGTGCCTTGCCACAATTCTGTCTCTGAGCTCTTCAGGCAGTTCCTTTGACCTCATGATTCTCATTTGCTCTGACATGCACTGTGAGCTGTAAGGTCTTATATAGACAGGTGTGTGGCTTTCCTAATCAAGTCCAATCAGTATAATCAAACACAGCTGGACTCAAATGAAGGTGTAGAACCATCTCAAGGATGATCAGAAGAAATGGACAGCACCTGAGTTAAATATGAGTGTCACAGCAAAGGGTCTGAATACTTAGGACCATGTGATATTTCAGTTTTTCTTTTTTAATAAATCTGCAAAAATGTCAACAATTCTGTGTTTTTCTGTCAATATGGGGTGCTGTGTACATTGAGGAAAAAAAATGAACTTAAATGATTTTAGCAAATGGCTGCAATATAACAAAGAGTGAAAAATTTAAGAGGATCTGAATACTTTCTGTACCCACTATGTGTGTGTGTGTGTGTATATGTATATATACACACACACACTAGTGCTGTCAATCGATTAAAAAAAATAACTAATCACACTTTTCTGAAATTAATCGCGATTAATCCCACATAACATTAAAGTTTTTAAATGTACTTTTATATTGCAATAATTTCACATTCAATCTTCAAATTAATGTACAAACAACATATTTTTAATGTTTAATGGCATCTTTTTTATTATTGAAGGCCAGTATCACTGATACCAAGTAATAATGATTTCCCTATTAAAAAAATGTCCCCAAATATTTAACCATTGACTATAGCCATTAAACATTACATCATAATTAAGAGCTATCAATTTTAACATTTATTAGACTTTAAAAATAACTTCTAATTTAAGTGAACTTAAAACAATCTTCACATAAACCCATTATAATAAATTTTATATTTGGCTAGGCTACCTGTGCCCCTCAGCAGAAATATACAGAAATTGAATAAAGTTATCAAACACTAAATTCTAAACTAAATATAGATAAATACTTACAGCTATATAAAAGTTATTGATTTCCTCTTTTTTTTTTTAATTTTATTTATTTATTTTTTATTTTTGATGAACAGAAATCACAGCAGCTGGTTGTTAGGTTGTTTTGGCTGATATTTCTTTAAGAGCTGCCGCTGCTAAACGATGCAGATCTGACACGCATCGTTTTTTCTCTCAATTCTCTACATTTTCTGACCCATTTCAGGTCGGACCCATTTCAGTCTCTTCTAATGAGCTGACGAGTTGAATCGAGTGTGATAGATGAGGGAGACAGTGCTGGGATGCTCCAGGACAGTTTTGAAAACCATTTCAGAGACATGTTCTTAATGTAGGCTAACTCATATATAACATATTACATGCACGCACAGTTTTAAGGCAGCTTTAATAGCCTTTTTGGTAACTTAATGCCTTAACTGACCATGACATTGCATGCACGTAGTTTATTTCGCACTTTGATATGAACTGATACAGGCTACAGCACGCGCCGGTTACCGTGCTGTTTGACTCACGCCTGCCGCTGAAGTGAAGCTGGAGCGCGCGTCTGAAACGTCTCTGGATTGATGTGATCAGATGTTCTGCGACTGAATAATTGCACTTCTTGTCAAGAAAAAACAGACCGAAACAGCAGTTGTGAGTGGGGTAGTCAACCCTAGGCTCCGTCCCTGCGTTAAATAATTTTAACGCGTTAAACTGAAAAAAATTAATCGCTTGAGTTAACGTGCTAATTTTGACAGCACTAATATATACGCACACATGATATATAAACCGGCTGAAATGTTTTTGAAATCACTTGCACCCTACCTGATCGAAAAAATCCAGTCTTTTACTCTGCCTGTGTCAGTTTGAGTCTTGTTAAAGTTTTAAATCCCTGCCGCTAGGGGTGGGTGATATGGCAAAATTATCATATCACGATTTTTATTTTTGGATGCGTGGATGTATATTAGATGTGTGCAGGTCTTAAAGGGACAGAACTAAACATGCTGCCGACTGATAATTCACCCTAAAATTTAATTTCTGTCATTATTTACTCACTCAAATGTTGTCCCAAACCTGTATTAATTTCTTTCTTGTGCTGAACACAAAAGAAGATATTTTGAAGAATGTGGGTAACCAAACAGTTGCTAGTCCACATTGAATTTAATAGAAGGAAAAAAATACTATGGAAGTCACTGTGGACCAGCAACTGTTTGGTTTTCCACATTCTTCAAAATAGCATTTATATTCAGCAGAAGAAAGAAACTCATTCAGGTTTAAAACAAATTGAGTGAGTAAATGATGGTATAAATATAAAACACTATGACAGAATCGACAGACAGATCACAGAATTTTTATTCTTTAATGTTAAAACAGAAAAAAATGCAAAGAGAAAAAATAACTCTACTCTTCACAGAAAAAAATAATACAGCTGCTTTAATAGGAATCAGTCTATATAGTGTTCTATTTTTGTATTTGTTCATTCAATTTCTTGAATGCTCCTGCTAAATACATCTATTGTACCTGAAAATAAAGCACTGTTTGTTTTATTTGTATATTATGTGTATTTGTAATGTGTATCTTTGTTCTTATATTTAATAACAATGATAAAATAATGACACAGATTTTTTTATCCTTGTCCACTTTGGCCTAAATATCCACCATTCTTTTTTTATATATATTTTGTTACCTTGAAAGGCTTTGTCTTTATAACAGGGAAATTATTTTGGCTGCACTACTCAGACAAAATAGTAAAACTAACATGACAAAAAATTGTGGTGAAATCGTGATATTTCTAAATCGTTATGATATTTTTGCCATATTGCCCACCCCTAACTATATATATTGATTCCTGTTAAAGCAGCTGTATTAAAGTTTTTCAGTCAAGAGCAGTGAGTGATTTTTCTGTGTTTTGGTGTTTTGTTAACATTAAAGTAATAATTCACCCAAAAATAAAAAGTGTTTTATTTTTATACCATCATTTATTCACTCAAAAGTTGTTTTAAACCTGAATGAGATTCTTTGTTTTGCTGAACATAAATGCTAGTTTGAAGAATGTGGAAAACCAAACAGTTGCTGGTCCACAGTGACTTCCATAGTATTTTTTCCTTCTATCAAATTCAATGTGGACCAGTAATTGTTTGGTTACCCACATTCTTCAACATATCTTCTTTTGTGTTCAGCACAAGAAAGAAATTAATACAGGTTTGGGACAACATGTGAGTGAGTAAATAATGACAAATTAAAATCTATGGTGAACTATCCCTTTAATGACAGTCGGCAGCATGTTTAGTACTGTCCCTTTAAGACCTGCACGCATCTAATATACAGGCGCGCATCCGTTTTTCTCTCAACTGTTTACTTTCATTTTAGACGTAACCAACTGAGTCTATACATAAACCTTGTGTTTTGACAGTATTAGCGCAAAAGATAACTTAGTTCAGTAATCAGGCGCAGTTTAACAGGCTTAACAGTGCGCGTGCGCTTCGGTTGTAACTGCGCCAGAAAAAAAGTGCATGTCAGAACAGCAGGCGAATGAAATGTTTAACCGGCAAGACTTTAAAGCACATGCGAATAATGTAGTTTTGTGACTGCGAATAAGTGCAGTCACAAAACTACATGAGCACCCCCATATAGCCAGTGCAGTGTCCTGTGAGAGTAACTCTACTGCTGAGTTAACACTGATGTGAATGTATGTGGCGTTGTACAGTATCTTGAGACAGAGGCGCCAGAACTGTAACTGACAGAATGTGCGCTGTAGCAGATACTATGATATTTCTTCGAAAGCAGATCGTGGAGACATTTTTATCGTCCACGATCAAAAATCGTCATATTGCACACCCTTACCTGCTGCCAAGATGCTCCTCTGTCGGTCACGGATTATGTAAAGTGAAACTTAAATCTAGGGGTGGTTGGATTTATTCATGCACGTTAAAATATTTATTTAAAGCTTCTTTCTTTTCAGATTCTTGTTTACAGCATTATCTTAATAGGCTGTATATTAACTTATTGGGAGAAAACCGGTAATTATATGTGAAATCAGACATTGAGCACCCCCATATAGCCAAAATGTCATGATCATAACACCTCTGCAAATATTCGACTGTGAGATTGGGAGTCGAATCAGGCTCAGACATCACAGCAGCTGGTTATTAGGCTGTTTTGGCTTCTATTTCTTTAAGAGCTGCCGCAGCTGATCATGATGTGGATCTGACATGCATCGTATTTTCTCTCAACTCTACCTTTTCTGACCCATTTCAGTCTCTTCTAATGAGCTGATGAGTTGAATCGGGTGTGTTAGATGAGGGAGACAGTGCTGGGATGCTCCAGGACAGTTTTGAAAACCATTTCAGAGACATGTTCTTAATGTGACTCATATATAACATATTGCATGCATGCACAGTTTTATGGCAGCTTTAATCGCCTTTTTGGTAACTTCATGACTTCATGACTGATCACGACATTGCATGCTCGTAGTTTCTTTCGCGATTTAATATGAAATGATACAGGCTATGCGTGCGCCGGCACCTTTGTGCGTGTATTGAAGAGCACGTGCTGCGAGCACAGTACAGTTTCCGCGCTCGTTTCGCGCCTGCCGCTGAAGTGAAGTTGAAGCACGCGTCTGAAATGTCTCCTGTTTGATGTGCTCGTAAAGATGTTCTACGACTGAATAAATGCACTTCTTGTCAAGAAAAAACAAACAAAAACAGCAGTCATGAGTGGAGTGCCCAACCCTAGGCCCCGCCCCTGCGTTAACGACATTAAATAATTTTAACGCGTTAAACTGAAAAAATAACCTGCCTGAGTTAACGTGCTAATTTTGACACCACTAATAAATAAATATATATACACATACATACATACATACATACATACACATATATATATATATATAATATATATATATATATATATATATATATATATATACACACACACACACACACACACACACACACACCCTATATATACACACACCCTATATTGCCAAAAGTATTGGGTAACCCCCTTCTAATGAACAGGTTTGACTACTTTAGTAATTTCCATGAGTACAAATCTTGATGTTTAAGCATATAATGATATTCTAGGGACTTGTGTGCTTCTAATTGTGTGCTTGGTGTTTGTTGATGAGTTTTTGGCTCAAGATCTGCATTTAAAGTCACACCAGAGGTGTTCAGCTTGGATTAGGACTTGGCTTTCTGCAGACCAGTCAAGTTCTTCCACACTGACTAAATCAATCATTTCTGTTTGAACCTTGCCTTATACACAGAGGCATTGTCATGTTAGAATAGAAAAGGGTCCTGTCCAAACTGTTGCTTTAAAATTAGAAGCACAGAATTCCCTAGAATATCATTATATGCTTAAACATCAAGATTTGTACTCATGGAAATTACTAAAGTAGTCAAACCTGTTCATTAGAAGGGGGTGACCCAATACTTTTGGCAATATAGGGGGGAGATATATATATATATATATATATATATATATATATATATATATATATATATATATATATATATTATATATATATATATATATAGGTGCATCTCAATAAATTAGAATGTCGTGGAAAAGTTCATTTATTTCAGTAATTCAACTCAAATTGTGAAACTCGTGTATTAAATAAATTCAATGCACACAGACTGAAGTAGTTTGTCTTTTGTTATTTTAATTGTGATGATTTTGGCTCACATTTAACAAAAACCCAGCAATTCACCATCTCAACAAATTAGAATATGGTGACATGCCAATCAGTTAATCAACTCAAAACACCTGGAAAGGTTTCCTGAGCCTTCAAAATGGTCTCTCAGTTTGGTTCACTAGGCTACACAATCATGGGGAAGACTGCTGATCTGACAGTTGTCCGGAAGACAATCATTGACACCCTTCACAAGGAGGGTAAGCCACAAACATTCAATGCCAAAGAAGCTGGCTGTTCACAGAGTGCTGTATCCAAGCATGTTAACAGAAAGTTGAGTGGAAAGAAAAAGTGCGGAAGAAAAAGTTGCACAACCAACTGAGAGAACCGCAGCCTTATGAGGATTGTCAAGCAAAATTGATTCGAGAATTTGGGTGAACTTCACAAGGAATGGACTGAGGCTGGGGTCAAGGCATCAAGAGCCACCACACACAGACGTGTCAAGGAATTTGGCTACAGTTGTCGTGTTCCTCTTGTTAAGCCACTCCTGAACCACAGACAATATCAGAGGCGTCTTACCTGGGCTAAGAAGAAGAACTGGACTGTTGCCCAGTGGTCCAAAGTCCGCTTTTCAGATGAGAGCAAGTTTTGTATTTCATTTAGAAACCAAGATGCTAGAGTCTGGAGGAAGGGTGGAGAAGCTCATAGCCCAAGTTGCTTGAAGTCCAGTGTTAAGTTTCCACAGTCTGTGATGATTTGGCGTGCAATGTCATCTGCTGGTGTTGGTCCATTGTGTTTTTTGAAAACCAAAGTCATTGCCTCTGTTTACTAAGAAATTTTGGAGCACTTCACTTCATGCTTCCTTCTGCTGACCAGCTTTTTAAAGATGCTGATTTCATTTTCCAGCAGGATTTGGCACCTGCCCACACTGCCAAAAGCACCAAAAGTTGGTTAAATGTCCATGGTGTTGGTGTGCTTGACTGGCCAGCAAACTCACCAGACCTGAACCCCATAGAGAATCTATGGGGTATTGTCAAGAGGAAAATGAGAAACAAGAGACCAAAAAATGCAGATGAGCTGAAGACCACTGTCAAAGAAACCTGGGCTTCCATACCACCTCAGCAGTGCCACAAACTGATCACCTCCATGCCACGCCGAATTGAGGCAGTAATTAAAGCAAAAGGAGCCCCTACCAAGTATTGAGTACAAATACCCTACGGTAAATGAACATACTTTCCAGAAGGCCAACAATTCACTAAAAATGTTTTTTTTTTTTTTTATTGGTCTTATGAAGTATTCTAATTTGTTGAGATAGTGAATTGGTGGGTTTTTGTTAAATGTGAGCCAAAATCATCACAATTAAAAGAACCAAAGACTTAAACTACTTCAGTCTGTGTGCACTGAATTTATTTAACACACGAGTTTCACAATTTGAGTTGAATTACTGAAATAAATTAACTTTTCCACGACATTCTAATTTGAGATGCACCTGTGTGTGTATGTATGTGTGTGTGTGTGTGTGTATATATATATATATATATATATATATATATATATATATATATATATATATATATATATATATATATATATATGATATATATATATAGATATATATATATAGATATAGATATAGATATAGATATAGATATAGATATATATATATATATATATATATATATATATATATATATATATATATATATATAAATAATTTACTACTGTTCAAAAGTTTGAGGTTAAGTTTTTTAGAAGAAGCATCTAATGCTCACCAAGGCTCTATTTATTTTAATTAAAACTACTGTAAAAACAATAATATTATGAAATAATACAATTTAAAATAACTGTTTCTATTTGAATGTATTTTAAAATGTAATTTATTTCTGTGATGCAAAGTTGAATTTTCAGCATCATTACTCCATCATTACTTACTGACTTTAACAGTAGTGTACATTCTTCTGTATCATCTGTGATTCCTTTTTGGCAGAATGTAATAACTTCATCCCTGAAAACAGCAGCCTTTCTGAAATTTTGTCAAAAGTGAATGCATTTGAGGTCAACCATAATTTAATCATTTATGGCAATATTGGCAAAAACAAAAATAATTTGCACTCTGAAATATGTCACATTACAGATATGAAAAAGGCTGTGAATGCTATTTTATGTTGACTCGAGTAGGATAAAAGCAGTTGGGCAGGTCATACTGGTAGCACAGGAATGACTCAAAAGCTTCAATCTCCCGTGGAACAGAAAAACTTACTTTTTTTTTTTTTTTTTTAATTTTTTTTATCATGCTCTTCAGGGATGGGCCAGTTCAACCCTGTGACCATGCAGAACGTGCAGATGTCCCAATCACCGGTGGGAGCTCCTCGGGCTGTGTCCCCTATGACCCACCCCCCTCAGATGGGCATGGGTACCGTTCCAGCGGTGAGCAGCAAGAAGTGATTCCAGATTGATTCCAGTTTGGGAATTTCATATATTAAAAGTTTATTTTTAGTTAGCTTTAAATGTTTTCACACTTCATTTTAAGTTTATTTATAGTCAACATTGTTTTTGAGGTGTGCTCCATTTTGGATTTGTATTTACGAAAACAAGCTTGTTTCACTAGAAAGTAAACTTATCAATAGCTTTATCACTCATGTTGTCAAACATACTTTTGTGGCTCAAATCTAATTTCTCTTCATTCTTTTGCAGATGGGCATGTCTCCCTCCAGGTTGCCACAGGCACCAGCAATGATGGGAGGCCATGCTAACAACATGGTGGGCCAGACGCCCAACCAGAACCAGTTCATGAACCAGACGCCATTCCCTGCCTCAGCCGGGGGCATGAATGTGAATGTAAACCTGGCTCAGCAGTCGGGACAGACTGTCCCACAGGTGAGTAGTCAGAATTGCTACATCTTCATTACAGTTTCATTGTTTGTGGTGTTACTTGGGTGTTCATAAGAGACCACAAACACTTCTTGTCTTCCTGTCATAGAGTGCATTAGTGCCTGCCCACTTTGTCAGCAGCGATGGTTCCAGAAGTGTTTTTTTCCATTCATTTTTCCATAGAGATTAAAAAAAAAAAAAAAACACTGTTACCAGCCATAACCTAAACCAACCAGCTATGAGGAGAATCACAACATTACAGACTTTTATTCAAAGCTAAAAGGTATTTAAACATCCAACTGAAACATGAATGTACAACACTGGGTACTTTTAAATAGTTTTATGTTTCTCTATTTTTATTTTGGAATTGTACTTTCCCACTTTAAAGTCGTTAAATATAGTAAATATATTTCGAAATAAATGGCATTCCCTTTTTGGTGCACTTTGCTCGCCGCACCTTTCTGATTGGTGGAATTTTCTTTGCAAAATTGTGGGTAACGTAGTTTATCAACAGGATTCCCACTATGAAACATAATTCTTTAAAACATAAGTTGAAATAATGCACTCTGATGAGTACAACAAAAGCATATACCATCGATTAACAACCTCGGAGCTCACAGTAGATCTGTCCTTAAAGGTTTATGGGTTAATAATCAATTTCCCTATGGAGAAAATGAATGGAGTTTTACCTCCGGAACCAACTGTTGCACTCTGTTGTAGTTTGTTGTGCTGTATCTGAGTCGGTTTGCCCTCCATCTCTCCTCTGCAGCAGCAGCCGAATGCTAACCTGACCCTGAATCCCGTGGGCCCTCTGAGCACCCCGTCCGCCCTGTGCTCCACCCCTCCTCCGCCCTCCGCCTCCACCCCATCAACTGCTGCTAACCTACAGCCACTCCAGACCCAGCCTTCCACGCCGGCCTCGGCCGGGGGCCACGTCACACCCACCCACATCCC
The DNA here is from genome assembly GCA_039654775.1 of Spinibarbus caldwelli. Lineage (NCBI taxonomy): Eukaryota > Metazoa > Chordata > Actinopteri > Cypriniformes > Cyprinidae > Spinibarbus > Spinibarbus caldwelli. Next base: position 25,518,462 of record CM077218.1, read on the forward strand.
CAGCGGCTTGCCCCGCCCCCCCTCAGCCCTTGGCTCCTCCCCTGCCCCCTCCCAGCCGCTCACGCCCCTGCAGCCCCAGCCCGAGCCCTCCCTGCAGATGCAGCAGCCCACCTCTGTGCAAGCGCAGCAGCCCAGCACTCCGGTGAGGATCGCCATGAAAACACAGCCTCGATTGCAGTTGTATGCCATGACACCCTTAACTTATGTCCTTCCTCGTTTGTCTGTCCGTTAGCTCTCTCAGATGGCCGCTAGCATTGATAATAGAGTTCCCACGCCTGCATCCGTGGCCGAGACTCACTCCCAGCAAGCTTTGCTCCCCGACTACCCTGCTGCTGAACCCAAATCCGAGCATCAAGATGATGAGCAGGACTTTGACTCTGGGAAAAAGAGGCTCGATATCAAAATGGAGGTGTGACTTAAAGTGAAACTTTGCTTGGAAAATTGGCTTAAAAATGGTTCAGGAATTCTTGACTTCATTTGGTTGTGTTTCTTGAGAGTTTTAAACTACCGTTGAAAAGTTAGAAAATAGTGAATTAATATTGGTAAGAAATTGCTATTTTTATTCACCAAGGAGGCGTTAAATTGATCAAAAGTGACAGTAAAGACATTTGTTACTAAAGATTTACATTTTAAACAAGTGCTGTTCTTTTGAACTTCCTGGTCATTCATTCAATTCATTCTAAGGATTCTATTCAGAGAATCCTGAAAAAAGAATTAAGCAGCACATCTGTTTTCAACATTGATAACTATTTCCTTGAGCAGCAAATCAGCATATTAGACTGATTTCTGAAGGATCATGTGACATGATGATGCTAAAAATTAATTTTTTTGTCACAGGAATAAATGACATTTGAAAATATATTCAAATAGAAAACTTATTTTGAATTGTAATAATATTTCAAGTTTTAACTGTTTTTGATCAAAAATACAGCCTCGGTAAGCAGAAGAGACTTCTTTCAAAAACAAAATATTACCGACACCTAACTTTTGAACGATTCTGTATTTCTTTGCAGTATATATTTCTTGATTTTTCATTCTTTTGAAGATATTAATGGTCTCTGACTGTTATATTGACATTTATTGAATTTATTTGTTGGAACTGTTAAACTGATTTGTCTTGCTAGCTCTAATGCCAGTTTTTAACTCTTCATTCTCTAGTTTCACAATATTTCATTGTCTTGTGACTCAATTCAAATGACACAGTCTTTAGTAAACATCTAAACATAATTCATGTTGTTCATCTTCAGGATGAAGATGTCAAACCTCCTCAAGTAAAAGAGCAGCCAGAGTCTGTAGAACCTAAACAGGAACCGATGGAGATGGAGGAGAAGAAACCAGAGACAAAGACTGAGCCGAAAGAGGAGGAAGTGTCTAGCACCAACAGCACCACACCATCCAGTCAATCCGCCCAGTCACGCAAGAAAAGTAAAACGATATTCTGAAAACATTAAAACCATAATTAGTAATATCTGGAACTTGATTAGTTGCATAACATAATGATTTGTTACAGTTTTCAAGCCGGAGGAGCTCAGACAGGCACTGATGCCTACATTAGAAGCTCTGTATCGTCAAGACCCAGAGTCCTTGCCCTTCCGCCAGCCAGTCGATCCCACTCTCCTGGGCATTCCGGTAAATCCCATACACCTATTTATTGGGCTAATATTTTATGGATATCTCTTTAAATGCTCTAAATATATTAGATAAAACAGCCCTGCATCTTGTAAAAAATCAGATTTTGCCTAGCATTATAGTACGCGAGTTTAAAAAATATCAATAAAAGCTTTCCATCCATTCAGCAAATATACAGGGCAGTGTAATCACCATGTATTTGATTGTTGTTGTTATTTTTTTCCAAGGACTACTTTGACATTGTAAAGAACCCAATTGACCTTTCCACCATCAAGAGGAAGCTGGACACCGGGCAGTACCAGGAGCCTTGGCAGTATGTTGACGACATCTGGCTGATGTTCAACAACGCCTGGCTCTACAACCGCAAAACATCTCGAGTGTACAAGTACTGCTCGAAGCTGGCCGAGGTATTCGAGCAGGAAATTGACCCCGTCATGCAAAGTCTGGGATACTGCTGTGGGCGCAAGGTGAGAATTGGAGCTTCTTCCTCAAGGAAAAGGGTGGTTTGGTAACCAAAAATATTCAGCCAAAACCTAATTTCTAGTTTCGGGCCAAAGTCGTTGATGATTGAATGGTTATAATCAATCTTCATTTTGATGAACCAAGATTTTTTTATTCTATGATGTTTCAGTTGATGCATGAATAAACTTCACTAAACAATATTTGTAGAGCACTATCCAATTAATCGCATTAAGATTTGCTCTTTTTGTTACTATTGATGTGAAACAAATTCTAAGCTTTCAAATTCAAACATTTCACTTAAACTTGTCTTCATTGTTTAATGTGTGTTTGAATAAATCTGTCATGTAAATTTTTTATGACAGCCACTGTTTATATTTATATACAGAGTTTATATACACTGTTTATTAAAAACTGCCTCGTGCAACTTAAATGCATATATACAACTCAGTTTTTTATATCAGTGTTGCTTGTTAAATTATTAAAAAAAAAAAAAAGATTATTCAACTTGAATTTTTCGGCTACATTTAACCCTTTTAGCGGTACGGTCCCACATATGGGATTTTTATTTCCGTGCCCCTGGGAGTACGGTCCCACATATGGGATTTAGAACGTTCGGTGACGTCCCATAACTGCCAAATTCAAACTGTGGTTTTGCGCGTTGGCTGGCGCTGAGCCAGAGAGAGACGTGCACTGCGCTTGCCATATTATCACAACTATGCAGTGTTTTTAACCACATAATGCTTATTTTAGGTTTCAGACATTTAAATGCACATAAGTACAAGTAAAACAATACATTTAGAGTTTGTAAAATACACACAGATGTCTATGGAAGCAGCAATAACAATCCATTCAAATTTATTTTGCCGATATGTTTTATTCTTATCAGATACACATAGTGTAAGTAACTATAAAGTTCACTCTATTCTTCTCCCAGTTCACCAGCCACTTACTTACATGTATTTCGGGAGAAATTGATGAATCTACGTTCGGTAAATCCGACTGACAGGACTCTCTGAACTGCAACGCGAACAAACATGGCGGCACCCATCTCACGTTACAGATCAAGATCATTTATAAAGTTTTTTAAATGACAAAACACTCATTTACACATATTTGTGAATCGGAATATCAGATTGTTCATGACATGGTAAGCAAGTTTGTGAATATTTTGAATAAAAAAGGAAAAACAAAATAAAAGCGGTCCATCTGTCATACAGTGTAATTGTGGCCGTGATGTGTCACGTGACAAGCATGAAGTGTCGCCATTGAAACAGTAAGGGGAAACGTTCTAAAATAACGGTCGCCTAAAAAACAACTCACTCTGGGGGGACCGCTAGAATATTTAAAACTCGCCAGCGAAAGGGTTAAACTTTAATTTTGGTTTCTGTAAAAATATAATTTTAGTGCATCACTAAAACTGACAAAAGTACAATACAAATCACTAAAATTTAATTTAAAAATTAAAGCTGAAAATATAAAAATAAAAAATTGTTAAATACTATAATAGATACTATAATACTGCTACAGTTTGTGTTAATTAGCTTTGAATAAGTTGCTTTTAACAGAATTGCTATTTCTCTGTCTCCACAGTACGAGTTTTCACCTCAGACGCTTTGCTGTTATGGCAAACAGCTCTGTACCATCTCCAGAGATGGCACATATTATAGCTACCAAAACAGGTAACCAATGGCATGATCAGTGGTGTGAGAAATGAGACGCCGATGAATGATTTTCCAAGTGGGACTGTGATGCACTCAGATATACTTGTGACATTTAGGCTGCATTTACACTGCAGGTCTTGACCAATTCCGATTTTGTGACTATATCCGATTTTTTTAGACGATGTGCTTACATTTCTTTTAAAAGTGACCCGTATCAGATGTGTGCATTTTACACTGCACTTGGTGAAACAAGCCAAAAAATAGCATATATGACATAAATCTATTTGAATAGTACATTGAGTTTAATTTATTGACATGGAATTCATATAGAAACTTTTTTAATGCAATAGTTACATCTATATATCAAAATAATTATATAGCCTAGTACAAATTCTTCAGGACAGTGATGTACGCAGCTCCGCTGAAAGCTTGCGAGTGGAATAATACTCAGGTGGTAGATATTGTTAAGCATCGTCTGTTTTTTAGTAATTAAAACCAAATGCGTTCATCAGTGATTGTATACTATCAAAGGCAGGACATGTTTGTGTGCATTTTATTTTGTGGTTTCAATGGAACGAATGGGACTGAAGCGCTCGTCTATGCACGAGCTGTCGTCACTGACAACAGCAGCAACGAGCACTCGATGTGATTTCAAAAGCAACACATTTCAGCGTCAGATCGCCTTTTATGTAACACAAACGAACAAAATTAATACTCTGGTACTCAACTAGAGATGTTTCATTTGTTATTGGTATGTCTGTAGCACGAAATGTTTCAGAAAACTCCCTTTTCAATGATTTAGTAGTCACATTTACAGGGGAATAGCCAATTTGTCCACTTACACTGCAGGCGCAAATGCACGTATCCGATTCATATCTGATTTATTTCCACATATGAACGAGGCCTGAAACCGATCGGAGAATATCGGAATCCACGTGATTTTTTTATTTTTTATTTTTTTTTTTATTTTTTTTTTTTTTCCTGCTTACACGGTCGTGGGCCATATCTGATCTGTGCCACATGGGAGGACAAAATCGGAATTGGGTCACTTGAACCATGCAGTGTAAATGCGGCCTTAGTGCTCAGTTGACTCCATGTTGTTTGCACCTTAAAAACGGAGTCATAAAAGCAAGTTCAAAGGTTAAGCGTCTTGCTCTAGGTTACAGTGGTAATACTTTGTGGGTCAGTCGTTGTGGGTTTTGAATCTCTCAGTTTGCAAGCCTAGATCTTCTCCTACTAGGCTGTTCCACCCACTAGCCCACTAGTATTTGTGTAAATCCTGAAAACTATGGCAGTAGTCTTTAGGGCTGCACAGTTAATCAGAATAAAACCAAACTTTGTGTGGTTATCAAATCACAACAGCTGCATTTTAAGTAAATATATGCAGTGCGTGTTTCATAGTGAAGCATGTTCTTGTTATTGATGGTCAGTGTTTAAAAATGAAGAAATTGAGACAGCCATAAATGTTTTTTTTTTATAATTTTACTGTTGTAAAATAAAATTGTATTATTTTTATTAAATTCTTTATTTTAACAGTGAGAAATCACAATTGTAGTATTTTTGTTCTTTAGCAATTTTAGATTTTTCTTTAGTAACAGTAATAAAATAATGATTACTATTATTACTTTATAGTTGTATCGATATGTAATCACTGTTTTTCAGAACTGTGTAGCTCTGCAGAGCTAGAATTTTTGTTTTTAATTGCTTTTTCAAAAACGTAATTGTAATTTTTAATCAGAAAAATCACAACTAGATGTTTTCCCCCAAATCTAGCAGCCTTAATTGTTATTATTAAAACGAATATGTGCCTGGAAAAGCTCTGGTGCATCACTTTTCCATAACTGGCATTAGTTAATGTTTCTCATCTCATCACATTGTCTTTATTTCTGATTCGTGCCTTTAATTAGAAAAGGCATGTGGTTACTTTCTAGTGCATGAAAGGACATATCATCCTGTAGCTATCCATCTTTTTTTTTTTTTTTTTAATTTAACATTAATTTGTGAGTTTGAATGCTAACCTGTGCTCTGCCTTGGCCTGTTTGCTGTTTGTCAATCTCTGCCTGACCCCACATTCTGCTCTCTTGTGCTGTGCTGCTCTCCGTGTGCTGGTTTGCCTGTGCTCTTGTGTGCTGGCCCCAGTTCACCCAAATATGGCCTTGTTGCCGACAGGTATCACTTCTGCGAGAAGTGTTTCAACGAGATTCAGGGCGACAGTGTCACCCTGGGAGATGACCCAGCCCAGCCGCAAACGTACGTATCTTCTGCCGCCCAGAAGGCTTTGAGGTTTTTCTTTGTTAAAAAACAGTTTATACTCAAAAATGAGTTGTGCGTGTTCGAAGGTAGAATTTATCTTGTACGTCTCTGCAGTATGATATCAAAGGAGCAGTTTGAGAAGAAGAAAAATGACATGTTGGACTCTGAGCCGTAAGTTTTTAAATAAAGCTGTAAGCTTTATTTAAATAGTGTATATATACTAATGAATATGTATGCAAATACTGTGAAAGTGTCACGAATTATCCACTCTTGTCAAAATTGTTTTTAACACCACCTTCTAACAGCTTTGTTGAATGTAAAGACTGTGGCCGAAAGATGCATCAAATCTGCGTACTACATTATGACGTCATCTGGCCATCAGGGTAAGCATCTTATCCCACTATTCTCCTGAAGTTTAGCATGACACAATCTTACAGCTGCTTTGTTTGTCTCTCCTTCCTATAACAGTTTCATCTGTGACAACTGCATGAAGAAGTCAGGGAAAACAAGAAAGGAAAACAAGTTTTCTGCTAAAAGTGAGTGCTTTTGAAGCTTCTTCCTGCTTGCTTCTCTGTCTGTTGCAGAGTGAAGTAACCCTGTGTTTTTCTGATCAGGGTTACAGAGCACGAGACTGGGCTCGTATATCGAGGACCGAGTGAATAAGTACTTGAAGAGGCAGAATCACCCCGAGGCCGGAGAGGTGTTTGTTCGGGTGGTCGCCAGCTCTGATAAGACCGTGGAGGTCAAACCTGGGATGAAATCCAGGTAACGTCACAGAGGATGAATATGAATCGAGTATAGTTCTCCTATTAAAGAAATTTCAAAATGTATTGAAGTAAATTGATTCGATTTTGATTTCCCGTTGACTGAGAAAAGTCTAGCATGTACGTGAATTGACAGGAGCAATTATTTCTCTGTAGGTTTGTTGACTCAGGAGAGATGTCAGAAAGCTTTCCCTACAGAACCAAAGCACTTTTTGCGTTTGAGGAGATTGATGGAGTGGATGTGTGTTTCTTTGGCATGCACGTCCAGGAATATGGATCTGATTGTCCCTTTCCTAACACCAGGTATCATGCAAATACTGATCATTGGGGAAAAAAAATAATGAAATGGGTCTTGAACAGGCAGTATTGTCTAATTGTTTGTTTTACCCCTCTTTCCAGACGGGTATACATATCATATCTTGACAGCATTCACTTCTTCAAGCCTCGGATGCTAAGAACTGCAGTTTACCATGAAATCCTCATTGGTTATTTGGAGTATGTTAAGAAACTTGGGTAAGTGCCACCTTGAAGTTGAAATATAATGTGTAATTGTTTTTAGTGTTAAAATATTTGATTTCTTCAATCTCAGCTTAATGACAAGTCCACTATAAATAAGCCATTTGTAGGCTGTTTGTCCAAACAAAAATAAACCGGGAAATTGTTTGAACCTCTTTATTTTTCACTTCACCATTAGTACTTGCTTTTGTGATCTAATGGGATCAGTAGGGTTATGCACTAATGGATTTGATTTTTCCCACCTACAGGTATGTGACTGGACATATCTGGGCCTGCCCACCTAGTGAAGGCGATGACTACATCTTCCACTGTCACCCTCCTGATCAGAAGATTCCCAAGCCTAAAAGACTGCAGGAGTGGTACCGGAAAATGCTGGACAAAGCCTTTGCAGAAAGAATCATCCATGACTACAAGGTATGCTAGTGCTGAATTTGTTTTTAAGGGATTTGCGGTCTGTTAGTTTTCATTCACAACGGGTTAACGTCACACTGACACAGATATGACTCACAAAATGACTCACTTGTGTTATGCAGGACATATTTAAGCAGGCCACAGAGGACCGGCTTACAAGTGCCAACGAGCTGCCCTATTTCGAGGGTGATTTTTGGCCCAATGTTTTGGAGGAAAGCATCAAGGAGCTGGAGCAAGAGGAGGAGGAAAGGAAGAAGGAGGAGAATACAGCCTCCTCTGAGACAACAGAGGTTAGTCAGAGAGCCAAATGGTGTGAATGAGTGTTTAGTGTAGTCTGTAGCCATTTGTTAAATGTCTTCCTTTTCCACAGGGAACCCAAGCTGACAGCAAGAACGCCAAAAAGAAGAACAATAAAAAGACCAACAAAAATAAGAGCAGCGTGAGCCGCGCAAACAAAAAGAAGCCTGGGATGCCGAATGTAGCTAATGATCTGTCCCAGAAGCTATATGCAACAATGGAGAAGCACAAAGAGGTTGGACCTGACACATTGTCAATTTTAATTTTTTTTTTTTTTACCTGAATACCATTTCGTTCGCTCAAAATGTGGCAAGTGCTGACAAGAACCCCTCTTGCATCCTAAAATCCAGGTCTTCTTCGTGATCCACCTGCATGCTGGTCCAGTGATCAACACCCTGCCTCCGATCATGGATCCTGACCCAATGCTGACCTGCGATCTGATGGACGGCCGTGATGCCTTCCTGACACTGGCCAGGGACAAACACTGGGAGTTCAGTTCCCTACGTCGCTGCAAGTGGAGCAGTATGTGCATGCTGGTGGAGCTACACAATCAGGGCCAAGACCGATTTGTGTACACTTGCAACGAATGCAAACACCACGTAGAGACACGCTGGCATTGCACCGTTTGCGAGGTCAGTCTTCTCTTTGTGGCTTTGACAGCAGTTTAGTTTGTTGCCATTGTTTGCTATCCAACAGGTCTTTTTTAAAAACATAAATGGTACTACTTTATCACCATTTTATTAAGATCTGAGGTTTAAACTAGTAGGTTGCAGATTCAAACCTCTCAAGGTGTAAAAATGTCACCAATCTCCCGTTTTTGCAGCAGTAAATTAACATTCTATGTTATGATTATCTAGAAAACAATATCAATTCTTCTTCTGATTTCTTTCAGGACTTTGATCTATGCATTAACTGCTACAACTCCAAGGGCCATGAGCACCAAATGGTGAAGTGGGGTTTGGGTCTGGACGACGACAGCAACCAGGGTGGCGAGGCCAACAAGAGCCCGCAGGAGAGTCGACGCCTCAGCATCCAGCGCTGCATCCAGTCACTGGTGCATGCCTGCCAGTGCCGCAACGCCAACTGCTCTCTGCCATCTTGTCAGAAGATGAAGAGAGTGGTGCAGCACACCAAGGGCTGCAAGCGGAAGACCAACGGAGGCTGCCCTGTTTGCAAACAACTCATCGCATTGTGCTGCTACCATGCCAAGCACTGCCAGGAGAACAAGTGCCCCGTGCCCTTCTGTCTCAATATCAAGCACAAGCTGCGGCAGCAGCAGATTCAGCAGCGGCTGCAGCAGGCGCAGATGATGCGCCGGCGCATGGCACTCATGCAGGGCAGAGGAATGCCACCCAGTCTGCCCTCCCCAACTACCTCAGGAGGTCCGGGGACGCCCAACTCTCAGCAGCTGCAGCAGCCTAATACGCCTCAGACCTCGCAGGCATTAGCCAACCAGCCCCAGCAGACGCATCCAAATGTGGCTGCAATGGTGCAACCCTTCCCCAACCAACCACCTACGCCCGGGTCGCAGGGTAAGTCAGGCCCGCAGTCCTCGCCTCTGCCCCAGCAGCAGTCCCCCCTGCCCATGCCGCCTCAACAACAGCTGCAGCCCTCTCCGCAGCAGCAGCAGGCTTTGAAGGTTGCGAAACAAATAGAGATGATGACCAAAGTTCAGCAGCAGCAACAACAACAACAACAACAACAACAACAACAGCAACAACAGCAGCAGCAGCAGCAAGACTACAGGATGAACGTGAACGGCATGCAGATGAACCAACCTCGCATGATGACTCCCATGCAGATGATGGCCCCTCGTGGCCCTCAGATGGTACAGAACATGCAGCCTGGTCAGTGGCCAGCTGGGATGCAAGGGTCCATGCAGAATCCGCAGGCACCTCCGACGCAGCAAGTGCCACCGCAGCAGATGGCCATGGCCCCGCAGCAGTCTCAGGTAGTGCAGACGCCGCAACAGGCGCAAATGATGCAGCGTGCCATGATGCAACAGCAGCAGCCGCGGCAGATGCAGGCCGTCATGCCTCCCCAGCAGGTGCAACCACAGGCCCCGCAACAGCAAGGCATGCAGCAAAGAGGGGTGGCCAGCAGCATCGCTCCAGGAGCGCTGCAGGACCTGCTGCGCACATTAAAATCACCTAGTTCCCCTCAGCAGCAACAGCAGGTCCTCAACATCCTCAAATCAAACCCGCATCTCATGGCTGCGTTCATCAAACAGCGGACGGCGAAATACCAAGCCAGCCAACCACAGCAGCAGAACCCGCAGGCCATGCTCGCAGCTCAGCCAGGAATGCAGAACATGGCTGCGATGCAAACCGGCCCCGTGCAGAGACCCGTCATGCCGCCTCAGCAGCCGCAGCCAGCCGCAACCCAAGCCATGGCTGCCCTCGGATCCCAGGGACAAATGATGAATGCTGCGCACAACGGAAACCAGCAGCTGTTCCGCCGGCAACTGATGCGCATGCAGCAGCAACAGGGAGCAATGCCTCCAGGACAAGGGAGATTCCCGCAACCTCAAGGTGCAGCCAGTTACTCACAAATCCGCGTGCAGCAGCAGATGGCCATGCAGGGAGGCGCCGGACCCATGGGTCAGATGCCGCCCATAGCTCAGATGGGCCAGCCTGGCATGGGCATGGACGCCCAGCAGAACATGCTGCAACAGCGCATGCTGCAGCAGCAGCAGCAGATGCTGAAGCAGCAAATGGGATCGCCGGCTCAGGCCGCCTCCATGAGTCCCCAACCCCACATGCTTGCAGGACAGCCGCAGGGAGCTCACCTGCCCGGACAGGCCATGGCCAATGCGCTAGGCAACCAAGTGAGGTCGCCTGCACCCGTGCAATCGCCCCGCCCCCCTTCCCAACAGCCGCCACATTCCAGCCCTTCCCCACGCATGCAGCCCCAGCCCTCGCCCCTGCACTCCGGCGCGTCCCACCCCAGCCTGGCGGGACCCATGCCGGGCCCCATGGACCAGGCTCACCTGTGCACACCCGAACAGAGTGCAATGCTTCCGCAGCTGAACACGCCAAACCGTGGAGGGCTCCCCAATGAGTTGAGTATGGTTGGGGATACATCGGGAGACACGTTAGAGAAGTTCGTCGAGGGATTGTAGCATTAAGAGACGTTCTTTTTGAGGAGAGAGGTGTGTTTTCTACACAGGAAATTAGAGAAGGTGACAAAATGAACTGTAATAGGTTTACACAACCAATGGACTGCTTTTTCTTCCCTGTTGGAGGGATTGAAATTACTGTTTAAAGAGCAGAATCACAAAGGGTATTTTTCTGGGAGGGTTGTCGGACCGGCCGAAATGCAGTCCTGGTCTAAAAGTTACATTTTTAATTTTTTGTTTTTTTGTTTTTTTCTCGGGGAGGGGGTTATTTTGAGCTTATGGACTTTTTAAATGGAATTTCTCAAGGCAAAATATTTGATTTTATTATTGAAGACTTTCGTTTTGTATGTTTGCAAACTGAAATGCGGTTCTTTTTATTTTTTTTATTTTTTGGTGAGTGTGTGTGCGTGTTTAGGGACTGTAAGATACTCTGTGTGGAATTAGGATCAGGAGCAATCCTCATTCCTGTCTGATACGTATTCACATTTACCAGGTTTGGAAAAGGACGCACCGCCTTTTTCTCTCCAAACTGTGGAGTTTGTACAGAGGACCTGTATTCATTTGTACAGAAAGGAGCTTGGCTACTGCACACAAACACACACGAACACGCGAGCAAATTGTGAAAGTTGCTCTTATTTTTCAAGGTGCCCAAATGCGTTAATTTATTGGCCTGGATTCAGTAGTTGTCTCTTAAGATGTAGGAAGATGTTCCTGTTTTTCTCGTTTGATCTCTGAAACATCAATGATGTCCCCTCCACCTCGCCTATGAGGCCGGAGCTTCGTCTGACTGCTGATTTGTTCAAAGAGTTCTTCAGTCAACCTCTTTTGTTTTTCTCCTCATGAAACTTGAATTGAAGGTGAACGATTCTTTAATGTAAATCATGCAGCTTGATGACATACTGTAAATAAAAGGAAAAAAGATTGAGATCGCTGTATAAACTGGTTAAGAACTTGTTTCGTACTTATATACCATATTGTTAAATAAACTGTGTGCAACAGACACGACCCTTGTGGTGGCTTCGTTTTGCCATTTTCACAATTCTTATTTCAGGAAATTAATATGCATAAGTTTTAAACTAACACACGACTGACTGTTTTCACTTAAAGCCAGTGCAATTTCAAACAATTAGTGGACCGGAGCTAGTTGTTAAATTAATAGAATTTCTGTTTCTATCGAGAAATGCATGGATCTGTTTCTGTGGATTCTGTCAAGACTGTCATCACCTATTTTTTTATGAAAACATGTTTAATCAGATTCCTTGTCCTTAAAATCATTTTGCAATTCGTTCTTTTAGATCTACAGGTGCATCTCAATAAATTAGAATGCTGTGGAAAAGTTAATTTATTTCAGTAATTCAACTCAAATTGTGAAACTCGTGTATTAAATAAATTCAATGCACACAGACTGAAGTAGTTTAAGTCTTTGGTTCTTTTAATTGTGATGATTTTGGCTCACATTTAACAAAAACCCACCAATTCACTATCTCAACAAATTAGAATATGGTGACATGCCAATCAGCTAATCAACTCAAAACACCTGCAAAGGTTTCCTGAGCCTTCAAAATGGTCTCTCAGTTTGGTTCACTAGGCTACACAATCATGGGGAAGACTGCTGATCTGACAGTTGTCCAGAAGACAATCATTGACACCCTTCACAAGGAGGGTAAGCCACAAACATTCATTGACAAAGAAGCTGGCTGTTCACAGAGTGCTGTATCCAAGCATGTTAACAAAGTTGAGTGGAAGGAAAAAGTGTGGAAGAAAAGTTGCACAACCAACCGAGAGAACCGCAGCCTTATGAGGATTGTCGAGCAAAATCGATTCAAGAATTTGGGTGAAGGCATCAAGAGCCACCACACACAGACGTGTGAAGGAATTTGGCTACAGTTGTCGTATTCCTCTTGTTAAGCCACTCCTGAATCACAGACAACATCAGAGGCGTCTTACCTGGGCTAAGGAGAAGAAGAACTGGACTGTTGCCCAGTGGTCCAAAGTCCTCTTTTCAGATGAGAGCAAGTTTTGTATTTCATTTGGAAACCAAGGTCCTAGAGTCTGGAGGAAGGGTGGAGAAGCTCATAGCCCAAGTTGCTTGAAGTCCAGTGTTAAGTTTCCACAGTCTGTGATGATTTGGGGTGCAATGTCATCTGCTGGTGTTGATCCATTGTGTTTTTTGAAAACCAAAGTCACTGCACCCGTTTACCAAGAAATTTTGGAGCACTTCATGCTTCCTTCTGCTGACCAGCTTTTTAAAGATGCTAATTTCATTTTCCAGCAGGATTTGGCACCTGCCCACACTGCCAAAAGCACCAAAAGTTGGTTAAATGATCATGGTGTTGGTGTGCTTGACTGGCCAGCAAACTCACCAGACCTGAACCCCATAGAGAATCTATGGGGTATTGTCAAGAGGAAAATGAGAAACGAGACCAAAAATTGCAGATGAGCTGAAGGCCACTGTCAAAGAAACCTGGGCTTCCATACCACCTCAGCAGTGCCACAAACTGATCACCTCCATGCCACGCCGAATTGAGGCAGTAATTAAAGCAAAAGGAGCCCCTACCAAGTATTGAGTACATATACAGTAAATGAACATACTTTCCAGAAGGCCAACAATTCACTAAAAATGTTTTTTTTTATTTTTTTTATTGGTCTTATGAAGTATTCTAATTTGTTGAGATAGTGAATTGGTGGGTTTTTGTTAAATGTGAGCCAAAATCATCACAATTAAAAGAACCAAACTACTTCAGTCTGTGTGCACTGAATTTATTTAATACACGAGTTTCACAATTTGAGTTGAATTACTGAAATAAATGAACTTTTCCACGACATTCTAATTTATTGAGATGCACCTGTAAAAGAGAAATTTAGGATTTATTTATAGACGTACAGGTTTTATTTCTTTACTCTAATTCGGTTTATCTAAGGGAGAAGTAAATGTACCAGAGCAATTATTCAACGTGCCCGTTTAAGTACAGAAGTTTAAGTAACTGCCCGGTTCCTTTCTTCAGCATGAGGTTGGAGTATATGCTCACCACTGGCTTCACTGCACCTCCTGGTGCCTGAAAGGTGCAACTGCAGTTTAGAGCCCTTCTGCAATTCACAATTTCTGAGCGCACTACACGATTCATTGTACAGGTTTGGATGGGATTACATTTATGGAAGATGCATCCTTTTTTTTCTTTTTTTTTTTCTCGAGTTCTAAATTTCAGCACCACTGTGATTGGACTGCAGGGAATCTCATTCCGACCAATGATTGCAAGTGTGGCATAGCTTCATGATTTGTAATTTAGCAAAACAACAACAAAAAACAGTTAATGTAAATGTTCCTTAAAATATGTATGCATGTTTATTTATGTTTTTGAAAGAATGAGTGAAAGTGCAGTTGGTCTGTTGCTTGTGTAGCTCCACGCACACTGGTGAGAGAAACCCAGCTATGAGCGATCCTGAGCAAGAGAAGCTGCTTTTCCAGTGACTTAAAACGAGTCGCAAGCAAAAACAACTACAGCTCAAAAACTAAATATGGTTGTTGCTCCTCTGCTGAGTGCTAAATCCAATGTACGGAATGACAATTGCATTTTTCATTAAACCCACATATTGTGTACTTGTCTTGTTAATGCATTGCCCGTCACTTTTCTGCACGCTGTGAGGAGCAGTGAATGAAATCAGAAACTGAGGTAGGTCTTCACTTAATCACAAATTTGTTTGTCTTGTGGAAACTACAAAGTGAATGTGCTGTGTAAATGCAGCAGCTTAAATATAAAAACACGGCCTCTCTGGCTGTTTTTACTAATTGTTAATTAGTAACCACTGATAATTGCTGGACAGTAACATTGTCATTCTGACGTAAAAAAAATACAAGTTTTAAGTCAAGTCAATTGGAATGTCAAATTTTGTCAATTATGACTTGTCTTAATTTTGACATGTCAGTGCTTTTTAAGTCTATTTTATGGCATGGGTATTACTTGGTGTTGCAATTTTGACTTTATATTATAATTGTGAAATAGCTTCTCATAATTATTACTTTTTTCATAAATTCTGATTTACGCCCTGTTCAGTGTTGCTAGTTTACAGCTGTGAGAAGCCAAACATTTTAGGTGTTACTGCGTTAATTACCTTAAAGTAACCCCTGTATTTCATGGGGGATGCAAATACTGTATTTAAATGCAGTTGTCTCTCGGAAGTTTGCAGTGTGTCTGTGTCCTCGTACTCGTTCTGTGTCTTCTGGACGCTACAAACGACTCACTGTTGGCGCTTAACGGATTTTATGATTTAAGCTGTGCCTACACACAATATTTGCGTCATTTTAGTTGAGTTAGATATGTTACCCATGGTGGAAGCACGACTCCTCTCTCAGAACGCGTTCTATTGTTTTCTACGTAAAGATGAGCGAAGTTCTATTGAGGTCTCTCAGTTGCGCCGCATTTTAAGACGCCGTTTCTAAACGTGACTGGAGACGCGTTCAGTCGTGTTTTAGGCTATGTGGCCTTTTGCACATGGAATTATTTTGGAAATATAAAAATTAGTAGGTTATAAAAGAAACTGGCCAGTTGTGGCATGCTAAGCTCCATCTAAAGTTATTTTAAACAGCATTTCGTTCATTCTTTCGTAATTATTATACATGCAGCATTTACTCTAATTAATTTAATGATTACATGGGATATTTGTACGTTTACATATTCATGTCATGCCGCAAGAGCATTTGTTTAAAAGCTAGTGATGGCAATGATAAAACGTCTAAAATTAAAAAAAAAAAAAAATTGAATTATTTGATCAGTTTTGTCTAAACTGCCTGAAAATGTAGAGTTAACACGAACTACACTGCATGTGACATTTTTATTTTTTGTCTTCATATTCTTAACAGTAAGGTGAAGCAGAATCCACATGATCCACTGTAAATGCGTGACTAACTGGCTGTTTTCTCCATCAGCGCGCGCCTCCTGCTGTCTGAACGACGCCGCTGCAGCGTGGAGCGTGGCGCACTTCATTTCTGAGCGCACTGGATTCCCATTTCATTTCGAGGAGTCGGACATGATCACATTTAGCTAAGACGGATTTTCTTTCGCCTTTATGAAATTGTTGAATTTTTGATGAGACGTTAAGGAAGCACAAGAATGGTTATTTATACTTTATCCTTTTAATAGATCAAAGCATTAACCCTTATAAATGTTTTATTAGAGGTTTTGCAATTGTTAGTTGTGAGAGTACTCAAACTAAATTTCAAATGGGTGAAAAGCATTTGAGACACTTCACGTTTGTTTTATTTAATATTTTCCTCACGCTAATTTCAATTTACATATGGAAAGGTTCAAGAAATTTCAACATGTAATGTTTCACTGGAATCTTCTTCTTGCTATGCAAATATCTCTTGCATCTTTTCAAGTAAATTCAGGAGTGCAGTTCAGGCAGCACTGAATTGTTTTCTCCAATCTGACAACCGTCTTATCAGCTTAAAACATGTCTCCCACCAAAACGACACTGTCACACCTGCACAAAGATTCTCAGATCTTCATATAAACAACGTTTGTTTGTGTTTAGTGTGCGATGATGACCTCCGCGGCACGGGACGCCCCCTTTGTGCATCCATGCATGGCTCTAATAAAGGCAAAACAAGTCAGTCAGGCTGAACTTCAGCACGGGCGTCAGTGTTTCTCCAGAGCTTGAGTGAGGAGCTGATTCAGCCGCGAGATCATCGGACGAGGGTCTTCGTTCAGGCCAGCGGTGATCATGGCGTTGTCATATATCTGGTATGTAAAAATGGCATTTAGTTTTTAATTAGAAATAGTATTGAGATGAGAGAGTGGGGGAAACTATTTCTTTACCTGGTCGAGGAGAAGCTGTGCCAGCTCAGGGTTTGAGTCTTTCAGTGCATGAAGCTTCTTGATCAGATCATGTCTGCAAACAAATGCTTGATGTTAGAGAAACCACAGCATTTCCACAGGTTATGCAAACAGCTGGTTAAAAACATCACTGTGATCCACACGACTACAGTCAATCAATTAACATTTTTTGAAGCAAAAAGCTGCGTGTTTGTAAGAAACAAATCCATCATTCATGTGTTTTAACTTCAAACTGTTGTTTCCGGCTAAAATACAAGTTCTCTGTTCATAACATTGCCTTATCCAGTAAAAAAGTCACAGAGAGAAGTCAGGTAAGAAACATGCACAGATCAAGACTGAAAACAGTCCAAAAGCGCTCCAAACAAATATGTGGGTTGATTCTGATGTGAGATGGACTGGTTCACAGGAGGAAGCGTTATTAAGGATTGTGGACTCGTATTTTGTCCAGAAGCAAGGTTTTAAGTTAAAACGCCTTTGTTTCTTACAAACGCACAGCTTTTCACTTCTAAAGGCATTAACTGATGGACTGGAGTGGTGTGGATTATTGTGATGTTTTTATCAGCTGTTTGGACTCTCATTCTGACGGCACCCATTCACTGCAGAGCATCCATTGCTGAGCAAGTGATGAAATGCTACATTTCTCCAAATCTGTTCTGATGAAGAAACAACCTCATCTACATATTTATGGCCAGAAGGGGAGTATATTTTCAGAAAATTTAAATTTCTGGGTGAACTATTCCTTTAAGACACATCAGCAGTATAACACTGTGTTCATCTGCATCTCCTCACTGTAAGGAAGTTATTCTGGGGATATTGGACTGTTTTATCTTCATGTGAACTGTGAGATTGATTATTTGTGTTCATCTGGAGTGTTAAAGTTCACCGTCTCGTACCCAGCGTTGATCTCCAGTGTGGGCTGCAGGATCTGGGCTCTTTCCTCTGAGCTGCGAGCGAGCTGCTGTGTGCGCAGGAAGTGTCGAGCGGCACCCATCTCCAGCACCGTGATCATGGCGGGGTGTGTGTCCAGACGCGGCGTCACCTATGGAAACATAGGTAAATTAATGTTTATAATAATAATCTTTGTCAGGTTTCTACACATTTGAGAGTTAAAATCACTGTGTGAATTTGCAAAATTATGTAAATGGTTGAGCATTTATAATTAAGCACCATGTCGATCATCATCATAATACAAAGAGTGGTCCGGATTTATTACAAGGCTGATTACCAAACAAATAAATAAATGGACATGAAATATTGATAAGAGATGAAATTGCTATTATAATGAAAAACACGTATGAAAAACAAATGTAAATTTGTTTTAATTTGTATGCAAATGAAATGCATAATTGCAAAATGTATATATATATATATATATATATTAAATGAATGCATATTAGTTTATATTGTTGTTAAATGATACATAAACAGACATTAAATATTAATTTGGATTATTTTATGTAAGAAAAAAAGTGATTTGTGAGATAAAAATCACACACCACTAATACTAAAAAAATACAAATGAATATATATATATATATATATAATTAATGTTAATTAATTTGTATCAAAATGAACTGCACATAACTGCATTTTGGATATATTCAAAATAATGCATATTTGAGATTGTTAAACAGTGTAACAGGCTAATTAAAGTTACAATTATGTGTAATGTGTATAGTGCAATTTTTTCCTTTAAAAATATATATATGCAGTTTTTTTTAATTGCATACTGTAATTTAAGTTCAGGAAATGAATTTAATTGCATAGAAAGTGAAATATGTATTGAATTAATGCTTTAAATGCATTTATATGTTTAACAGACAATATTTTAAAATATTACACACAAAGAGACACAAAGAGTGATCAGAATAGATTATGAAGTTAAAATTATTATTTGAAGAAATAAATCAGTGTTGAATACTAAAAAAATGTGAAGATAAAATATTAAATTAAAACTAATTTTATTTTGTTAAATGTAACAGGCTAATTAAAAATGTAAAAAAATATTTTGTATACATGTATAATGCAAATAATTATCTAAATACTTTGTATGTACATGCATTTTTTTTTAAATATAGTTGCATTTTGACTGCTTTTTACTAAAAGTTACCTTTGCTACACAATCAGTATAGTTTTTTTTATGTGAGTAATCACATAAGCAATGAATAAGAATGTAATTTTGTTTTTGTTTCCATTTTTTATTTTTTGCATGTACATGTGGTTACCTTGATGTTGGTGACTCTCTGTCCGAGTGCGTTCCTCATCCAGGCCATCAGATCTTCTGCCTGCTGATCGGTCAGACGCTCTGATGCTGCACAACACAATCACATCACCAGTGACTCGGGATGATCTCATTAGTTTTTTAGGTAATTGGCCTTTCATTTATTTGTCTAAATGCTTAATTCACATTAACATTGTTTGCAAAACAAGGTAAGGAATCAAGAACATCAATTCAAGAGATCTACAAATCACTCTATATTTGACACATCTCAGATAATGACTGAAAATTGTGTGTATTGACTGATGTTCTGTTTTACCTGGTTTGCTGTCTTGAAATTTCTCCTCTTTGTAATGATCTACAACAATGTCGGTCTCGACTGAGATGAGCTTCTTCCTGTCAAACTCTCTGAGGTGAAGCAGCGTGAGCTCATCAAACTGCTCAAAGCAGAACAAGACCTGCAGGAAGAGACAGAACGTCAAAAACAGCCACATCTTATTTCTGTTGTTTTGCTGCAATCAGATTTTCTCAATAAATCCTTGTGCTTAACTGTAAATGTTTAACCAATTAGTTAGAGGATCAAACAAGCATTATTTTATAAATATTGAAATATAAATACAGAATGATTAATAGAATAAATCAATAATAAATAAACATTAAATAAAAATAAATAAATATTTAAATTAGAGTTTGTTCTTTTAAAGGTTAAAAGGTTAGAGATTAAAAACCATGTTTGTTTGTTTTTTTAAACAATGTTATTAATTTAATATATACTGTTATATTAATTAGGAGGAAGAGTGACTCTGTCTTAATAAAAGGTAATAGGTTTCAATATTAAGTGAGCTCTCCATTTTTTTACCCTGTGGTGTAAAAGAACAGACAGACATTAAATTAAAAAAAAAAAAGTTTTTATTTTTTGTTTTTATGTTATTATTCAGTATATATTAATATATTATTAAAAGTATAACAAAATTATATTATTAAATGTAGATTTTTATATTATGATTAAATTACATGTAGTTGTTTAAACATTTACAATTAAGCACCTTTTGAATCTGACTATTTCTTAAGATGAAAAAAATTGAGACCTTGAGAAAACAACTTTTTCTAAGTCAAGATCACAAGAAAATTTAATAGAATCATTTTTGTCATGTTATGATCACAACAAAATAGATGAAATGATTTAATCAATGCATCTTTAGCTTTCCATTAGCTGTTGACCAATACTTTTGGCCATTTTGAGATTCACAGCAGTGTTGGCGCCCCCTTGTGTTCATCTCAAAACCTATCAACAGCCTTGTCAATGGATAATGCACAGTTTAAGCTTTCAAAATTGAAATGAACTGAGTACATTTTAATTGCAATTTAATTAACAGTTGTTTCCAGCAAATCTGCAATGCATTGTATCAGCCTTTGGATCAACTTGTAGATGCATTACCCATTTGCTCTTGAGTATGATAGTGAATATTAACTGTAGACCTGATTGTCTCTAGTCTCACCTCCATATCTTTCTGTTTCATGGCCTCAAAGTATGGCGAGTGTTCGGCCAGGTGGCGATTTGGCGCGCACAGATAGTAAATGTTCCTCGTTCCCGCCTTCATGCGAGAGGCGTACTCCATCAGGCTGGTCTGCTGTCCTGCAGGAAGCGCCGATGACTCAAAGCGCAACAGCTTAGCGATGTCCTCCTGTGGCGACATAAATCAACTGTTTAAACACAATCAGAGAAAAACAGGCTGATTAAAAAGGCTAAACGAGTCATCTCGCACCTTGACGCTCTGCTCTGCTGTGGTTACAATGCCCTCACGCATAAACAGCCCGTAATCATCAAAGAAGCGAGCGTATTTCTCCGGATCCTTCTTGCTCTGGTCCAACAGGAACCGAATGACCCGCTGCTGTAAAACATCCCGCAGTTTTCTGAAAGAAAAGACTTTGTTATTCTTGTTTTCTTTTTTGCAAAATGCAGAAGGCATAATCACATTTCAGGCTGGTTTGTACCTGATTAGAGCGCTTTCCTGTAGCAGCTCTCTGCTGAGGTTCAGAGGAATATCTTCACTGTCCACAACACCTGCAAATGCAGTCATATGACAGTCAAATGTCCTTAATTTTTAATCTAATAATGCACTTAAAGTTTGTTTCATGCAGACATAAGGACACTCATCTGACCTCGTAGGAAGCGCAGCCACTTGGGAAGGATGTCTGTGGCTTTGGTTTGGATCAGAACCTTCCTGCTGTACAGGGCCACACTGGATCCCATCTCACGACTTACGTCGAACATGGAAGGTTTCTGCTCACACACATTTACATACAAGGATAATGCAGTCAGTTGTGCATCATTGCAAAACAAAAAGTCATTATTATTTATTACATGGCTGATTACCAAATAAATGGATGTGAAATATTTGTGACATAAAAATCTGTTATACCACTGAATACTAAATAATGCAGTTATTTTAAAGTAATGTTCATATGTATAATGTAATTCATTCATGTACATAATTTAAAAATCACACATAATTAAATTAGGTACACACTGTAATTTGAGTTTAAATGCATATAATTTCATATAATTTATAATTTCAAGTTATGCATGAATTTGTATTTTAAATACATACACACGTGGTCAGAATTGTTGGCACCCTTGGTAAATATGATCAAAGGCGGCTGTGAAAATAAATGTGCATTGTTAATACTTTTGATCTTTTATTTTTTTTTTAAAAATCACAAAAATCTAAGCTTTCATTGAAGAATTTAAAATGGGGGGGAAATTTCATTATGAAATAAATGTTTTTTCTTAAATGCATGTTGGACACAATTACTGGTACCCCTAGAAATTCTTATGAGTAAAATATATCTGAAATATATTCCCATTCATATTCACAATTTTGAGCACTGCAGGGTGATTATGAACATGAAATTATCCAGCCATGGCTTCCTGTTTCACAGAAATATAAATAGGAGGGAAAACAAAGCCCAAATTCCCTTAATCATCCATCACAATGAGAAAAACCAAAGAATATATTTCTGATGTTCAGCAAAAGATAATTGAGCTTCACAAATTAGTGAAGTGGCTTTAAGAAAAGAGCTAGAGCAGTGAAAATCCCCATTTACACCATCAGGGCAATAATTAAGAATTTCCAATCAACATAAAATGTTAGGAAACTGCCTGGAAGAGGACGTGTGTCTATGTTGTCCTAATGCACGGTGAGAAGGAGAGTTTGAGTGGCTAAAGACTCTCCAAGGACCACAGCTGGAGAATTGCAGAAAATAGTTGAGTCTCGGGGTCAGAAAACCTTAAAAAAAGATTGTCAAACTGCACCTACATCACCACATGTTGTTTGGGTGGGTTTCAAGAAAAATTCTCCTAGCTCATCCAAAAACAAACTCCAGCATATTCAGTTATCAGACACGACTGGAACTTCAAATGGGACTGGCTTCTATGATCAGATGCAGTGTTGGGTGTAACGCATTACTAAGTAACGCGTTACTGTAAATAAATTACTTATCCACTGAAAAAGTAAAGTAAGGGATTACTGTTAATGTTTAGGTAATTTAATTACAGTTACTTATAAAGTACTTGAATTACATACTGTAAATAATTTGAATCTAAATTTACCGTCTAAAGATAAAATTTATTCTGTTATTTTTTTCTGTTATTTTTACATAAACCTGTACAGATTTTACTAGTTGGGATTTTCCTGAACATCTTGCCAAACTGAAATGTATTGTTTAACTTTTAAGCTTTTTTTTTATTCAGATATTTTGCAGAGTATTTCTATTTGTTAACCAAAGAAGGTTACATTTTTTATAAAAAAAGTTTAAGTATTACAGTTCTTTTAAAGCTAAAAGGCTAAACTATTCTATGTTTGACTCGAATTGAAAGAATAAAGAGTTTAATTTCTATTAAGGTTTATAGGGATTTTAAGATGTAGCCTAATTAGCGATTTGAATAATTAAGTTACTTATTGAGTAACTAAATTACTTTTCAGACAGAGTAATTAGTAAAGTCATTTAAATACAATATTGATGAAGGTGAACACAGGGATAAAAAGTACCATGTGTACAATGAAATATACTGCTGTATTTTTGATGTTGTGGGCCTATATTTCTGCTGGAGGTCCTGGACATCTTGTTTAGACACATGGCATCATGGATTCTATCAAATACCAACAGATAATAAATCAATAAGTGACTGACTCTGTTAGAAATCTTATAATGGGCCATGTTTGGATCTTCCAACCGTACAATAATCCAAACATAAACCTTAAAAACAACACAAAAATGGGTCACTGAGCACAAAACCGAGCTTCTGCTATGGCCATTCCAGTCCTCTGACCTGAACCCTATAGAAAATGAGTGAGGTGAACTGAAGAGAAGAAGCACCAACATGGAGCTGTGAATCTGAAGGGTCTGGAGTGATTCTGGATGAAGGAATGGTCTCTGATCTCTTGTCAGGTGTTCTCTAACCTCATCAGTCATTATAGGAGAAAATTTAGAGCTGTTAAACTGGCAAATGGAGGTTTTAAAAAGTACTGAATAAAAGGGTGCCGTTAATTGTGGCCAATGTGTATTAGAGAAAAATAT
Organism: Spinibarbus caldwelli; assembly: GCA_039654775.1. Taxonomy (NCBI): domain Eukaryota; kingdom Metazoa; phylum Chordata; class Actinopteri; order Cypriniformes; family Cyprinidae; genus Spinibarbus; species Spinibarbus caldwelli. The sequence goes on from CM077218.1 coordinate 25,542,206, forward strand.
TTATTTCACAATGATATTTCCCCTCATTTTAAATTCTTATTATCCAATGAAAGGTTAGATTTTTGTGATTTTTTTAAATAATAGATCAAAAGGATTAATAATGGAGATTAATTTTCACAGCCTTCTTTGATCATATTTACCAAGGGTACCAACGATTCTGACCACGTGTGTACTTCAGTTGGTAAATGATGTAACAAGTTATTAAATTCAAAATAATAATAAAAAAATAATTAATTTTTAAATGCAAAATGTAATTTTAAAATATGTAAATACTTGTTTTTAAAATTATGTATGTGCAATTTAAGTACATGCTTGATTAATTAAGATATTAAATCAAAATATGAGCAAATTAGTACTTTAAATGCATACTTCAGTTGTTAGTAATGTGACATGTAACTATGTATTTGTACAATTTGTATGTGTATAACGTCAAAGATTCAGCTGTCATCTCACACTCACCATCTCTGGCACGTAGAAGATGCTGCGGATGTTGAGCGGAGCATCTGTGCGGTAGTGCAGCGTGTAGCGGGGTTTATCGTGTGCTTGAGCAACATAGCGATAAAACTCCTCGTGCTGCCACTCGCTGATGTCTTTGGGCTCCATCATCCACAGGGCCTGCAGAGAGAAAACAGCTCAGGACTGATCATCAGAGCCACAGGGAGGTCAAAGGTCATTTATAAACAGACTTCACATACTGTACCTGCAGGGTGTTTAACCGCCGTCCATTCAGGAAGATGGGAAAACTGACAAAGTTACTGTACTTAGTCACAACCTCTGCAAAACAGACCACAGTCACTTCAGTGAGTTTCTTCTCCAAGTATGTCATGTTTTATGTCAATGTTTGTGGTTTTGAGGGTTGCACACCTTTGACTCGGTCTTCTGATGAAAACTCTTTGCAGTCGTCTTTAAGGTGGAGCACGATCTTGGTCCCCTGACGCACACCTGAAGCTTCTGCGATCTCAAACACTCCAGAGCTATAGACACACAAAACTCAGTGAGTAAAACACAAAAATGTGATTCATTTTATTCAAATGTTTGCTGTGTCTTAATGTTAGATGCCTAAAGACAGTCTAACAGCCACAAATATGGCAAAAGCTGGCTGAGATGTCCAGTTACTTTACGTGTTGATGGTAATTTTAGTCTTGATTTCAAACTTCCAATGATCAAGAAAACCCAATAATTGACATAAAACTATAGTGCCACCCATTGTGTTTCTTTAAAGCAGTGCACTCTTCACCCCAAAAGTAATGGTCAAATCATTTAATGTTACTGACGTAATATGCAGTAGTTTTTTCTGATTTCTCTTCAATAATTTACTTGTCCTCAATAATTGTTTAAGAGCTTTTTTACCTACATTAGTTAGCCTAGTATTAGTTACTTTGTCATATTGCCCACTCCCGATCATGTTTAAATATTGACCAAAATAAATGTAATTATGATTTCTGCCATAATCAAGGAGCCCTAAAAAAAAAAAAAAAAAATCACATCCTTTTTGTCTTAAAACTGTTATTAAATCCATTTCTCCTAATTTTTCTCACCCGTCTGAGGACCACTTGTATCCAGGAGCACCTGGTTCTGCTGTCTGAGAATAAACGTCCACTTTATCAGCCACCATGAAGGCGGAGTAAAAGCCCACGCCGAACTGACCGATGATGGAGCTGCTGGCCTCCGCTTGATTCTGAAGAGCATCCAGAAAAGCCTGATGGAGGAAGAACAAAAGGACCATGAAATAAAACCACTGATTGAATGAGGAACAGCAGACTTTGGAAGAGCTCAGTGAGACGCACCTTTGATCCAGATCGAGCGATGGTGCCCAGATTAGCCACCAGCTCCTCTTTGTTCATCCCAACACCTGTGTCCTACAAATCACAGCAGAAAAATGTTGATCACTACATTCTACACTACAATTAAAGTGCTCCATCACTACAGTGGAAAACTAAAATTAATAACGTTAATTTTTTTTTTAAAATATGTAATATGTTTAAAATATGTAAATATTAGATTTTTTAATTACTTGCCATTTTTAAAAATTAAAAACTGAAATTAAATTGAATTCAGATGCATATAATTGCACAGAAATTATGCAAGAATTAGTACTTTAAATGTATATTTCAGTTGCTAAATTACATAAGTCTAATTAATTTGAAACAACATTAAATAATTTTATATTTATAATGCAATTTTAAAATATGTAAATACATATTGTTTATATATGTGCAATTTTAAATTTATTGTGCAAATTATTTAAATTTAATGTATAAAAACTTAAGTTTAAATGCATATAATTGCATATAAATGTACAAATTAGTGCTTTAAATGCATATTATAGTTATTGTGTAGTAAAATGACATTATATTTTATGTTTAATAGATAATATTTTATAAAAAAATGTAAATAATTTAAGTCACAGTGGTTCAGCTGCTTTAATGAATAAGACATGATATGAGGGCAAGAGAAATGCCCCTCTACAACTGAACTAAATGCAATGCTGTGATTAAAGTGAGATATGAAAACCGATGAAGTGTCAATTGCAGCACTACATTTAGATCTGCTCACGTTGCATCAAAGATTTCTTTTCATGCATTGCTTTTTGCAGCATTGAGCATTACAACCAATCACACATTCCTGTTGATTTAAGACTGCAATGGCCACTCAGAGGCATTTAGATTAGTCACCTCTGAAGAAATCATTGTTTTGTTCACTGCTGTTAAGTGTTAAAGGTTCAAAACACTGTTGTTACAAGATGAAAAAAAAAAAAACATGCAATAGAAAGATATCTAGATGGTTGATTGTTTGCATGACTAAAAATTGTCAAGTGTGTTTTATTTCATTAATTAAATACAGCTTTGGAATTATGCAAACTATCAATAGAAAAGCTGTTCTTCATCTTTTTTCCTTAGTATGCAATTGGTCTCACTTTAAATAAAGTGACGGGTAACGGAATATGACGTATATCGGAAAAAAAAAGTATCAATAACACCTGTTTCATTTGATTCTAATCTATGATTCTGTTCTTGAGCCATGATGGAGGGGTTTGTATGAGTTGACGGTACCTGGATGGTGAAGGTGCCTTTGGCTGCATCTGTCTGCAGGTGGATCTCCATGGGTGCTGTATCTCCTCCTGCTGTGATCATCTTGTGCCGCAGTTTCTCCAGCGCATCACTGCCGTTTGAGATCAGCTCTCTGATGAACACCTAACACAGCAGATTTGTGCCTATTAGAAAAAGTTGCAGTCTGATTCATGTATTTATATGATTTTTCTTCTGTTCATGCATGTATTATATTGTTATAATTTATATAGATATTTCTGGGATGGGTTTCTAGTTGTAAATCAGAATCCAATCCTTGAAATTAAATGCTATATTTATTAGTGCAAAAACTTCTCCAATGGACACAAATTATGATATTTATCCATATCAAGTTGTTAAAATATGTAATTATTTGATTAGTTTTTGATCAAATAAATCTACAGGGTGGCCAATATATTCAGTAGCCCCTCACTGCAGAACAAAGATCCAGGGGGTGGGGTTGGATCCACATCTAAGGGGTGGAGATGGGTGGGTTTAGGTGTATGTAAGGTGGGAGGAGTTGGATCTGGATCCAACCTCGCCCCCTGGATCTTGTGTTCTGCAGTGAGGACCATCTCAATATTTATATATCTCCAATATAATACAACTTTATGATGACAAATCAGATGAAAACAAATAATCAGCCTGAAAAATGTATTGGTTAATCACAACGCAGTCTTGAATGCTTTAAGAGAATTAATTCAAACAGGACCGCATCTGTTTTTTGTTTAATTTATCACCTCTTTCTCAGAATACAGCGATCTGGCCACAATATCCAGCAGTTTCTTCGTCTCGGCTTGGAACTCGTGTTTGGAGAAGGATCCTTATTTGAACAAAGAAACAAGAGTTTAAACATTCTTATAATTTCCATCTGCTACAGTATGTAGAGTATGGAACTATAATTTAACTATATTACTATAATTGAAGTTTCTGAATCTTTACCATTCAAATGTTTGGGATCGTAAGATTTAAAAAAAAATATATAAAAAATTAAATAAAAAAGCAGTAAAAAAAAACTGTATTATTCTGAAATATTATTACAATTTAAAATAACTATTTTGTATTGTAATATATATTTAAATGTAATTTATTCCTGTGATTCAAAACTGAATTCTCATTACTCTAGTGTCACATGATCCTTCATAAAACAGTTGTACTGTTCTTTACTGTCACTTTTGATCAATTTAATGCATCGTTGCTGAATAGAAGTATTAATTTCTTACCAAATAAATAAATATATCTCTGACCCCAAACTTTAGTGTACCTTTAATGTTCTCGGTGTCACTGATGATGCTGTGGAGCGTCTCCTCCTCTGCACTCTCAGCCTGTTGTGTGCTGTATCTGCGATGAGCCACACTAACAGCAGCACAGCTGGAGCTCCACAGTCTGACATCAGCACAGCTGGAGCTCCACAGTCTGACATCAGCACAGCTGGAGCTCCACAGTCTGACATCAGCACAGCTGGAGCTCCACAGTCTGACATCAGCACAGCTGGAGCTCCACAGTCTGACATCAGCACAGCTGGAGCTCCACAGTCTGACAGCTCTGGTGTGAGGAAGCTGCTGTCTGACATTAGTATCAACTGCTGAATAAAAGAGAGTCTATGAATATAATAATTGCTACTATCTATGCTAGTTTTTACATCTGTTTACGCAGGTAAATATGGAGATTATTTACTGAGTCTGATCACATTACTGAACATGTCCAACTGAGCAACAGGCTTATTCTGCACAAATCCTGTTTTGTCAATTAAAAATTACACGTTCTTAACCGAAAAGCCTGTGTTTATGTGATTAAAATCATTATTCCCTTGTAATAATATTTGTTCACGCTGCTGTGCTTTGATTCGCTTTCATCCACAGGCTATTAAACAAGTTAAACATGTACCTCCAGTGAATGTCGCGGGGACTATTTTTTTCCCGACCCCTCTGCTGGATGATAACAGTCTGACATGAGCCCTCTGAGAGACATTCAGAGAGTATTTTAGTAAACTTAATGATCGGATCATTTCTGCTTCTGCTGCTGCTGTAGTTTGACCTATAGAAGACTGGAGACTACAGCGTGACTGGCGTACAGAGAGCGAAAGGACCCTGCGGACGCTCACTGATGACATCTGCGTGCAGTTCGGTACATGCCTGTGTAAAATGTTTAACATGTAATGTCTCGAGCGGCTTTTGGACAACACTACAGGATTAGGTTATAAAAAAGTGTATGGCTGCTGATACTTTCACCTTAGAATATATGATGTATGGTAATGCCGTACAATCTTTTGTTTGATTAATTACATTAAAATAATATCAAAATATGTTATATACATGTAGATTATGTTTATTATATTCAGAAATAAATTAAAGTTCTCATAAGCCCTGAGAATAAAAAGTGTCTTATTTGTTTGTCTCTCTGTTTGTTTCATATGTGTGACGAAGTGATGATAAAAAGGAGCAGAGTTTATTGAATAGTCTTAGTTGCGTAAGTTTCAATGCACAGACTTCGTCTGACCAGCACAAATTCAACAAGTAGGCTACTGTTATACCAAACTGCTTCACAACATCCCACAAACATTCCCTTGTATCTCTTATTCATGAAGACAAACAGCCCTTGAAACCACACAGTCATAAGGCTAAACAACAATGGAAAATAGTATTCCAACAACAATATAAATGACTAATCAATTAATGAATCGATGAAATGGGTAGGCCTATGTAAATGACTATAATGATTATTATAAATGATTATAAGATTAAATTGAATAATAAAATGATAAATGATTTAAATGAATAAATGAATGAAGAACAAATGAATGAATAAATGAACATAAAAGAAAGAAAGTAAAACACAACACAAATGTATGGTCGCTCGGTTGAAGCAAAACACACACAGGCTGCGTTTGAGGATCCTCAGATCCTTCGCTTTATTGTTGAAACTATTTGCTTCAAATTGTTTTAATAATATTTTGAATCAAAGACTGTAGATATCACTGAAAGAGACTTTATTCGGATTCAATAAAATATCGTAAAATGTTTTACATATGAAACGAATAGATGGGATCTTTTCCCCCCGCTGTGGTTTATAAAATTAATGCCAAGTTTCAGCGGTAAATCATTTTCAGATTACTTTATCTACTTTGAATGAAAAACAATAGGTTACTGTTCGTAACCGCGGTTCTCTGAAACATCGAGTGGAGAGATCCACTTATGGGAAGGGAAAAAGCATCCAATTGCACCAAGTCTGGCTTGACAGACAGGAGTGCGTGCCCAATGGCAGGTAAGGGACCGCCCCTTAACTGAGCGCATAAAAGCCCCTGCACACGCTACCTTTCCTCAGTGAGCATATTCGCTTCTCGTGCAGCAAGTGGGGCAAACTTAGTGGATCTCTCCACTCGATGTTTCAGAAAACCGGGGTTACGAACAGTAACCTATTGTGCTCTTTCATCATGTCGTGTTCGAGATCCACCTATGGGAGATATGGACAACTCACCCGATTGCCCAATACACTCACAGCGAGGCCCTGTAAGCCAGAGGACGGTCACCTGAAAAGGCGGTGCTTGACACGTCACCAAGTATCAGACCCCCCAAAAAGTGGGAACACAATACCCACCATAAGAAACGACATGTGGTAACATGCATACAAAACCTGACACACACCTCATGCTGAAGGATTATATTATATATATATATATATATATATGTCAGGGGAGGGTACAGATGACCTACTTAATAACATGCATAAGTCGAGCAGGACAACCCAGGCTTAAAAGGTGTAGAGAGTCTTAAGAGCACAAGGCTATGAAGAACCCACACCTAAAACAGAATGAGCTATGTGACAAATGTATGTAGTGAGGCCCAACTTGCAGCGGCACAAATGTCTTGCAAGGAAACCCCTTTAAATAGGGCCCAGAAGGCCGCAATGGTCCTAGTGGTATGTGCTCTGAGCCGCACTCCCTTAGATTCATATGCCAAGGAGATGGCTTCCATGAGCCAATGAGAGAGGCGTTGCTTAGGAATGGGATTCCCCATGTTCGGGGAGGCCCAAGAAATGAAGAGCTGGTCACTTCTTCTGAAAGGGCTGGTCCTGTCGATGTACACACGCAGGGCACGAACAGGACACAAAATGGAGGAGGGTGAAAAGCGGAAAGCTCAAGAACCTCACAAGTGAAAGCTGGAAAGCATTTAGGCATAAAGGCCGGATTAGGCCTGAGAAAGTCCTTTTCTCCATTGAGAGAGAATTTAGTGCACGAGAGTGCACAGAGAGTGCATGCAAATCACTGACACGTTTGGCGGAAGCCAAGGCCAGGAGTAGAGCTGTCTTGAAAGAGATATCTCCCAGGGGCTCAAAAGGCTGTCGAGACAAGGCCTCCAGCACCATGGAGAGGTCCCATTCTGGAACTACCCTTTTAGTGACTGGAAGGGAACGGTGGGTACCCTTCATAAATCTACGAATAAGGGGATGTTGCCCCACCGTGGTGCCGTCAAACCCAACGTGACATGCAGCAATAGCTGCTAAGTAAACCTTAATAGTGGAGAAGAATTTCCCACCATCGATAAGGTCTTGCAAAAACCCCAAAATGCCAGCGACTGAGCACTGATATGATATCAGCTGACGCCCCTCACACCACTCCTCAAACACACGCCACTTACAGTTGTAAAGGGAGCGTGTAGAAGAGGCTCTAGCATTCTGAATAGTAGCAACAACACGTGGGGAGAGGCCCAATGTGTTTAAGTTTGCCCTCTCACGGGTCATGCCCAGAGGGCCACCCTGTCCGAGTGAGGATGGTAGATTTCCCCGTTCGCTTGGGACAGGATGTCTGTGCATAATGGGAGGGGCCACGGCTGGGCATACAGAAGAGGGATTATCTCTGGCAGCCATGGAAATTTGGGCGCTATCAAAATCAGAGTCAGGCTCTGAGCTTTCACCCTGCCAGAGTAGGAGTTATTAGGCAGAGTGGAGGAAATGTATAAAGCAGCACCTTGGGCCATGGTTGGGCCAGTGCATCCACACAGAGAGGGGCATCCTCGTCCCGTAGTGAGAAGTACATAGGACAGTGGGTGTTTTCACGTCAGGTGAAGAGATCAACGCCCGCCTGACCAAACCTCTTCCACAGCAAACCCACTATCTGAGGGTGGAGGAGCCATTCTCCGTAGAGTGGGTTCCCCCTCGACAAAAGGTCTACACTCCTGTTCAGAATGCCTGGGACATGGGTCGCCCGTAACGACAGAAAGTGCCACCTGCTCCATACTAACAGCTGTGAGCTAGAGCATGAAGCTTTGAGGAACGCATCCCACCTTGGCGGTTGATCTGCAGACCGGAGATCTCCAAAATGGGGCGTGAACTACAAAAGTGGGCAGAACATCCAAAATGGGGCGGGATCTCTTCGCGCAAAGACTTTCACCATTGGCTCTGGGTTCAGCCAATTGTTATTGACTTACATTTCAAAATAAAACTTTATAAATTAAGCATTGTTTCTAGTTGATCTAAAATAAAATATGCTATATAAATTAATATTCTCCGTGAGAGCAGAGCCCAAAGCTTGTGGTCAGTGGTGTTCGGACTGGAGTTTGAACCTCTGCTTCGTGATATAAATGGGAATCACCCACGAGCTCTCCCGCGAGCCGTCCCAGCACAGCGCAGGGGAAAGATTTTACTCTTACCCCTTTTCCACCAAGGCAGTTCCAGTGCTGGTTTGGAGCCAGAGCCTAGTTTCAAACCGGTTCTTTGTCATTCGACACCCAAAGCACCAGATCCGAACCAGGAAAAGCGGTTCATAAGTAGCACCAAAACATTGCTGGGCTAGAAGGAAGAACTGCTTGCATCAGGGGCTGGGGGCAGGGTTGCCGTAACCAACAAGGTGAACAGAAACTTTGGACCGCCATATTTGAAATAGCAGCTAAACACGAACACGTTGGATTCGCCGTGTTTGGATGCCGATGTAGGTTCGCAAAGCCATGAACATCAATAGCAACGCAACATCCGCCATTGTTGATAGTTTGTTTAGGCTTATTCGGGATGGATCGGCGTTGCGCGGACCAGTTGATGCTTGGCATCGGGGTGCTGCGGGAGCGACTGGAAAGTGACTGGCCCTGCTGACAAATAATTTCCGCTTTTTGAACGGAGGAATAAGAGGGGCAGAACTAGTGTCCGGAGGGCTGGCTGCCCATGAACTTGGACTCAAAGGACCCCATGGCTGTGCATCAGGCCGGCCGCTTGCATTTTGGGACAGAAGGAGTGGGGTTTTGGGTTTTTGTTGGCCACTGCAAAAGACATTCTCCCCCAGGGTTTAGCAGGTGGGGGCTCGCTCCGCTGCACCGGTGGCTTACTGTGTGGTCTATGAGCCCTGCCTGCATTATGAGGATGGTGTCCCATAGCAGGGGGGTTAGGAGGCCGCGCAGAGGGCTTCTGGCGCGGCGCAGGCTTCTTAGGAAGACCAAGTTTGAAAGCCTCGTCCTCCTTTTTCTTGTCGTCACAGCGCTGCTGCATTAGTGTGACGGCTGGACCGAAGAGGGCCAGGCTCAACCGGCCCTCCAGCGATGTGCCACTTTTCGCTGTCAGGAAGACTGTAAAGATTGAGCCACAGCGTGCGCGCTCCGACCACCGAGAGAGACATAGAGACATTTTGGGACAGAAGGAGTGGGGTTTTGGGTTTTTGTTGGCCACTGCAAAAGACATTCTCCCCCAGGGTTTAGCAGGTGGGGGCTCACTCTGCTGCACCGGTGGCTTACTGTGTGGTCTATGAGCCCTGCCTGCATTATGAGGATGGTGTCCCATTGCAGGGGGGTTAGGAGGCTGCGCAGAGGGCTTCTGGCGCAGCGCAGGCTTCTTAGGAAGACCAAGTTTGAAAGCCTCGTCCTCCTTTTTCTTGTCGTCACAGCGCTGCTGCATTAGTGTGACGGCTGGACCGAAGAGGGCCAGGCTCAACCGGCGCTCCAGCGATGTGCCACTTTTCGCTGTCAGGGAGACCGTAAAGATTGAGCCACAGCGTGCGCTCTCCGACCACCGAGAGAGACATAGAGTGCCCTCACGCTTGCACAGCCTGATAGTCATTACGGAGAACGGGGTCGTTCACCGTGACTATCTCCTTCCAGAGATCAGGTGATGGAGCCCCTTTCTCTAGTTGTTGTCCCATGTCGACCAGGTTCAGCCTGGTAAGCAGACAGCAGGGAGGAGACACTGAGGGCTCTTACCGTCAAAGTCGAGGCTTCATAAGAGGCCTGATGAATGGACGTGGAGAAACGGTCCATTTTGGTGGGTAAAACGGGCATGGGTGGGGCGAGCAGCCCGCCTTGAAAGGGGTTGAGGTGTCTTGTGATAGAGGGCTCGATGGTGGGGGGGTCACCCATACCGAAATTCGCCATGTCCTTCACCTCAAGGCCCGCAAGACCGTGTTAAAGATCAAGTGGATCTCCACAGTAGTGCTTCATATGCTTAGCACATGCCGGTAGGACGGGAAGAAGCTGCTTCCTAGGGACGGGCGGTGGCCCGAGGAGTTTTCCGTCCTACACGTCCCTTTCCTGGTCCGACGCATTCTGAGGCGCCTCTATTCGATTTTGGGGCGAGCGGCCGCTTGCTCACAAAACTCGAGGAGGACCGACTGTGGCAGAGCGGCGGGAGCTTTAGCCTGAGGGGCTACGGATGACAGGATGGCCTCCTCATCGTCCGAGGCGTCAAGAAGTCCCGCATTGTCTTCATCCCCTTAACCGGGCAGCCTGTCGATAAAAAGAGGATCAGAAGACAAATATCCTCAAAAGGGGACGGGTCGCATTGATCGGCCCAGCTCAGAGAGGCCGTACCACAGGAGGCCCCCAGGAGTGAGTCGATGCCGCCTTTTCCCCATCCGAGTCAGAGAATCCCAGGTCGATGCTCTGTATAGCGGCCACCTTAAGCCTCCGACGCAGGAGTTTCTTGGGGAGCGCCAAGCAGTGGCTACAGCTCACCAGGAAATCAATGGCTTCCTGAGCATGCTTAAGACCCATGCAAACCATGCAAAAGGGATGGGGATCCCTAGCAGCGATGAGGGCGCCGCACACAGCCAGGCAGGCCCCCGACTGGTTGTCCAGGGGGGTAGCTGGATTAGATTTCGAAAGAGCCATGAGATCGGACAGAGGATGGAGTGAGAAAAAGGCGAGGTAAGAGGCGGGCTGTCTAGCAATAAATGCGAGCGTGGGCAGCTTGCAGAATAAAACAGCTAACCTGGCAAAATGACAGACACGTCTGGCGGAGGCTGATGCAAGATTTGTCCTCCTGTAGACAATAGTGAACGTCAAAAACCAACAAGCTGTGGGAAATTCCAGAGGTCGTGAGAAGCGAATTTCAACTGAGGAAAGGTAGCATGTGCAGGGGCTTTTATGTGCTCAGTTAAGGGGCGGTCCCTTACCTGCCATTGGGCACGCGCTCCTGTCTGTCAAGCCAGACTTGATGCAATTGGATGCTTGATGAAAGAGAACTGACTTTGTTATAAGTGTGACTTGCATGGATCCACAAATTGTAGGCTACATAGCAATTTAATACAGAGAGAGGAGAAATCTATTAGCGTCCTTTAAATAGTTGCTAAAAAATCACAGCACTCCACAAAGATCAGTTATAGGCTACAAACTATTATCAGTTGCAGTTGAGCAGTCAGATAGCCTGAGGGAAGAAGCTGTCCCGCAGCTGCCTGGCGCAGGTCCTGATGCCATGATAGAAAGTTGTCAGAACACACAGTGCATCACAGTTTGCATATGAGGCTGTGGAGCCACAGACTGCTTAGAGTGCCCATGATGACCCCTGTCCACCACCAAAAGTGTCTACAATGTGCACATGAGTGTCAGGCCCGGATCATGGAGCAATGGAAGATGTTTGCCTGGTCTGATGAATCACAGGACTCTGCTCCTGCCATCTCTAATGTACTAAGGCATCCGAGACCGCTCCTTGTGTTCTTTGTTGAAGACACTCGTTTATGACAACTGATTTAGATTAAATAGAGAACAAGGAAGGAAGGAAATTTCAAACAAGGAAAAGCAATATTTGCTCTGTCTGAAAAGTACCTAAGAGAGTTATTTTGTTTATAAAGAATATATATAAAAATTGTATGTGAAGTGGAATATACACAACTGGTAAAATAAATGTTTATAATGTAGAATATGAATATATTATGAAGGTGTAAAAGAAAACATCAAAGACAATCAGACATATGGTACTGAGTTCTTACGGTATACTATATAAATAAATTAGCAACACTTTACGGTAAGGTTTAATTTGTCAACATTAGTTAACAATGAAATACTTCTTAAGTATTATTAATCTTTGCTATTTTTAACTTCAACATTTACTAATACATTATTTAAATCAAAAGTATCTGTTAATATTATTTAATGGAACTGAGCTAATAATAACAATGAACAGTTGCATTTATATTAAACATAGGTTTATTAAAAAGTAAGCGTCCCTACGCAGAATCTTCTTTTTTCTTTATGATTCCTCGCTATATGCTATAAAACAATATATTACTATTATTTTATTATATACTCGTCTGTAAAGCAAAATGTTCAATATTTCAGCAATGAATGCATCTCTGGATGGCGATTCAGCTAATGCATGTCTCACTGAGTCTGAACATGGGAAAGAAGTAATAGATGACAAAACAGAACCATAAGAAGGTAACAATTGAGGCAAAATGACAAATTTGATAAAAATGATCTTTATGATGATGAGACAGATCGATGCTCCCCGGAGTGTATTTTTAACTATTACACTATAACCATACTGAGTGGGATTTAGCAGTGATCAAACAACTGGTCAGGCTTTTAATGAGAAACTTTGTCCGTTTATTAGTTTAGCTCCTGATTGGTGTAAAATCTCCATTGAACCACTGATCATCTGTGATAATTTCTGATGAGATCAGAATTAGTTTCCTAGAAATTTCTTATCTGGAAATGATTAAGTGCATGTTATAGTAATATTAAGCTGCTATTGAGGTTAGGACAGTGTAAATCTGTAATTGATGATGATGCAAAAATAGGTTGCAATGCAAAAATGACAAAACTTTTTACAATCTTATCACAGTTGACACAGTGTTATTTAAACCCTAAACAGGTACAAATGAAATATGTACAATATTCAGTGTAGGTGATTCAATTATAAACTAAATTTCTGTAATAAATATCTATGAGGCAATTCTTGCAATGCAAGTTTATGATCTTAAGTAAGTTTACTTTGAGCATGTAAATGTTTTATCATGCATGTAATACCTACCCATGAATAATAGGTAAATGTGATGCTAAAATACAAAATGTTTCTATTGTTCTATTTCGTTAAACTCAAATGATGTTCTATTTCTATTCTCGCCAGACGGTGGCGCTAGGTACTTATTATTTAATTGGTGAACTCTTGATCCAGTGAATTTGGGCTGGAGTCATAGAAGACTCCTTGCTTGCTGTCTGTATGTACAATGAAGTAATTGCTTATAGAGATCTGATGTTTCTGAACATAATGTAAAAAAATATAAATAAAAAAAGCAGATTGTTATGAAACTAATATCTTCTGTAGTCCATTTTTTTTAAATAAACCATCAAATATTTGTGTCTTTTAGCCTCTGAAAATTCTTAAAAATATGGTACATAACAAATTTATTAATATATTTTCAAGCCCCACTTGCACATGTGTCAGGAAACACACTTACAAAGTATTTTGATTTTATTTTTGTATATTGTTGATGGAACTGATGATAAAACAGAAGAATAAACTAGACTTACTGTACCTGTGATGAATGTCTGATGGTGTGCTGAGTGGTTTCTAGATGGTAACTTACTACTGCAAAGCAAAGGTGTCTGTGATACTTTGGTCTCTATGTAGCTCTGTCCCTGCTACATTATTTTTATATTTTTAAACTTTTTGATGTCTCAAGTACAATCAATACTATGATACCTGTAATTGTAATTGTACCCCTAATTGTAATATGTGAACCTGGACTACAAAACCATTCATAAGGGTCTTTTTTATATATATATATAAATTGAGTACATAATCTGAAAGCTGAATAAAGAAGCTTTCCATTGATGTATGGTTTGTTAGGATATATAGGACCATAATTGGCCAAGATACAACTATTTTAAAATCTGGAATCTGAGGGTGCAAACAAATCAAACTATTGAGAAAATTGCCTTTAAAGTTGTCCAGATGAAGTCCTAGCAATGCATATTACTAATCAAAAATTAAGTTTTGATATATTTAAGGTAGGAAATGTAGAAAATATCTAAATGGAACATGATCTTTACTTAATACACTAATGATTTTTGGTTTAAAAGAAAAATCAATCATTTTGACCCATACAATGTATTGTTAGCTATTGCTACAAATATACACATGCGACTTAAAAGAGTGGTTTTGTGATCCAGGGTCACATATGTCATTACATAGAATTTTACATTGTAGCTCATGAAATTAATTGTCTGGTATGTGGTGTGTGATTATTAAACAGACTTTTATAGATTTTTTATTTAAACTAGCACCTGTCTCTATGAGATGTACACTGAAGAAATATGCTTTAAAGATGTTTTTCCAGTTTTAGTCGTCCATCTTTAGTTGTGTGAGTTTACTGATACTGCAGTTGAGTTCATGGCTGGGTGTCTGTCTGGTTGAAGGGGCATGCTAATCTATTCTCTGAATGAACAGAGATGCAGAGATTATCTGACAGACTGCTGATCACACTGTATTGAGGACTCACAGCACACACGGAACGTTTTCAGAAAAACTGTTGCATAAGTAGAACATCACACTGTCGTGTGTATGAATACATGATCCGCTGAAGGTTATATGTGCATAAATTAAACCATTGTTTTGACTAATTAGGCCTTTAGCTTTATCCATCTGACATTTTTAAAGTCATGCCATCGCTTGAAAGGTAATTTGTGCAACATTTATCACTATTGCAATTCATAAGTCAATGTTATCAATTATAGTTTTTAATTGCCATATAAAGTAATAAGAAATAGCCTATAAAATAATGAAAAATAAAAATATTTCTATTTATTTATATAAATATAAATAAATAAATATTTATATTTATTTACATAAATATAAATAAATGTTTTTGTTTTTTTTTTCACTTGTGGTCTTACGCTTATGTGAATACGTTTAAATAAATGAAGCAAAATCAAAAACACGAATTCTTAATCTAAATTAACCAAGCATTGTGTGTATAATTGAATATTGCATGAACTATGGAAAACAAACAGGATTAATCTCATACATGTATCTGTACATGTGAATGTTGCATCCTGTTACCTTTTAGGGTGCTGATGACAGCTAGATTGTTTTGGAAAGAGGAAGGACCATCATGTGCAGGTTTAATCATCTTATGATGCTCAGAACTATATAAGAGCTGATGGGAGAGTATGTGTTGACAGAGAACCGCATTCTGACTACCTTGACAAATATAGAGACAGAAACAGAAGACCAGCAGGTGAGTACATCTGGCTAGAAAGAACAGAACATCTAGGATGGAAATGACTTGTAATATTTTTGTTAGGCTTCAAGTTCCAGTTATGCCTAAAGGTTATACTGATTTAATAGTGAGTTAAAACTGAGTTATATATATTTGCAGTGACCACAAAAAGTATTTGTCCTGTAAAACTGTCTGAATGTCATTGTATTGCATTTATTTTAAGGAAAGATAGAACACGCACACCTATCACGTAAAACATTTCACAATTACAGGTGCATATAATGCTAAAAACAACAGATATATTGTTCAAAAAGACAAAAATATTAATCTACTTTTTGTTTGTTTGATGTTAGTGGAAGATTTTCATAGTTCACAGGAATGACAATAGCTGTAACGATAAAGCTGTAATAATTGTTCTAATTCTATAAAAAACAGCAAGTTCACATTTGCTGGAATTACTTTCAAAGTGATTTTTTTCCAGATGATGAACATGAACATAAAAACATTGACAGCCAATCAGAATGCACTCCATTTTTAAAGAGTGCAAGCATTTAGAACGGCATATGAAGCTTATAAACGGAACGTCTGTTGGACGCTAAAATTATAGTTATCTTAGTTATCTTTCTTGGTGTGAACGGGTTGTTAATGTGATAACACCTCTGTGAACTTGAAGATAATTGACTTTCATCTACTAAAAATCACCAAATCAACAGCTGATTAAAAACATTAAGCAGAAATGAGGAATATTTATTCAAGAGAAAAAATGCTGCAGCATTTGAGATGCAGATAGACACTTGCTTTTGCATCTAATGCGAGACATTCAGACATGATCTGTTTCAGGCCACTGTCTCAACTGCAACAGAGAAACTATTGTCATGCAAGCAATTTGAACACATTTTCTGTATTACTGAACAGTAAACAAGCATTGAACTCTTGTTTGTTTTAGCTGATAAAAGGAAGAGTCTGACTTCATGCACATTCTGCTTATTGTGCACTGACCTTCATCTAATGAGATTAATTGAGAAACCCTCTGGACAGCAGATTGCAGGGGGGCTTGATCATTGTAAAGGGGATTAAAGGAACCTCCTTCATTATCACATGTCTGGACACTGGGATTTAATCATTATAATACACATCTATTCTTCTGGTGAAACCTAAAATCTATTTCTAGTATGATCATCAAAAAATTAATCATTATAATTGATTTTTGATTAATTAATGATTAATCATATTAATTGTTTTTTTTTAATTAATCTTTATTAATCTTTAGTGGAAATGCAATGCAACTGGAATACACTGCATTGCATTTCCCCCAAAGATTAACAGATGATTAATGGCCTCATCCCCTCAATCTCTTCCAGATCATCATCAATTCAGTGCGCAGTGCTTGTTATTGGTCTTGTGAATATGGATGTCTCCAAGCCTAAAGCGAGCAGCAAGGTTGCCACACGGGTCATGGCACCCGGCAGTCCCCACAAGGGCCCACCCAAGTTCAAACAGAGGTCAACACGGCAGTTCAAGAGCAAACCGCCAAAAAAGGGTGTCATTGGGTACAAATACTTTTTATGTTTTTATTTTTTATTTATTTGGATCTTTTATGGATTCGCATGTTGTATCTGTGCTAATATTAATGTTGTTTTTATTAGATTTGGTGAAGAAATTCCTGGAATGGAGGGATTGGGAACTGGTATGTACAATTTTTAGTCAAAACAATATTATATAATATTACATACTCCTCATTATATATTTAAGTCATTTGAGATTGTGTAATCATATTTTTATCTCTCACAGACTTTAACGTGATCTGTCCGTGGGAGGCGTACAGTCACCTGGAGTTACATGAGCTGGCCCAGTATGGCATTATATGAGGTCACTTCCTGTTCCCACATCCCACTGAGCAACATCCTGCACCTTAATATGTCTTTTAAATATTAATATTCATACAACAATATCTTTGGTTGATGTTTGTTTAGTTATGTATGGACAACTTGTAACAGCAGTTATAAATAAGCAATAATGAACTGGATGTTAGTTAATCTACCTCTTAAAACTGAAATTTCTTGTAGAACTAGATTCATTTCACTTTGTCGCCAATGCTAATTTCAGATAACCTTTTCTTACTCTGTTTGTACTTTTATCATTTTACGTGTTATAGTATTGTCATATTGGCATGCAATGGGCATTTTAGGTGTCAGATTTTACAAACATCAGTGTATAGGCTACTAAAGGTAACATGAGTTGTGGATTTTTTTTTTCTTTTTTTTTTTTTGGATGTTTGTGTTTTCATTTTGTCAAGTTGCAAATGTTCAAAATGAGTTTGGATTCTGTGGGGTCTCTGTGTTTGTCCATGGCGCGAGTACTGGGAGCAGCTCTCTGTGAGAGCTCGGCCCAGTTTATTGGCCTTATGATGCTGGAGAGCCATACAAGAATGAGTCCGGCTCATTCCCGGCAGCGCAGAAAAGGTTTGGATATACAATAAAGTCTGATTATTTTCATACTTTCAGTCTATCTGAGTTTCTCAACCTCTGGTCAAATACAAACTGAAACATTATGCAGTCTGTACTTGAAAGCAAGATGGTTTCCATAGGCCTAAAGGTTTTTGAACAAATCAAAACACTTAAGTCACTCTCAAAATATATCAGGGCCAATGCATTAGATAAAAGCAAATGTTGTTATTATTGACAATCATCATAATAAGTGTTTTTTAACAATGCAAAACATTAACAGTTGCTTAAATGTTTATTTATTGAAACTATTCACAGAGAACGTGCTTCTGCGTTAAAAAACGCGAGACACAGAATAGTGGAATGAAAACAAACTTAAAAAACGGATAGTTCTGGTCCTTGATTCTGATTGGTTGAGCCACATTCAAAGCCGTTGTAAATTACACTACAAATCTACACCTTTGTTTAGTTTGTGTGTTGCTTGGCAGCCACTTTGTTCCAACCATAGGTTCCAACCTCAACTGTTTCTTAGGAACTACATTGTTTGGTGGAAGAATACTGTTTTTATTAATATCATTACACTTATTTGCTCTGTTTTATTTTGTGAAACCTTACTAAGTATATGGAATAACCGTTTCATAAAAGTAAGCCCTGTGAAGCCGTGGTTTACAGTGAATTTATCAAAGCTAAAGGGGTTTTAGGCATGAAGCGAACAACGCCCCTTAGCTGTTATAAATTCACTGTAAACCACGGCTTCTAGGGGCTTATTGCTTTATTTTAGAACGCCGAATCATGCGTGAAACGCTGCCAAAAACTCGAGAGCGCAATGGTCCAACACATCCATCAAGTGCGTTTATAAAAGAAACAATGGAAAAGCAGCGCAGTGAAGTACAGTCTGCGCTAATAAACCAGATGTGTCTCAGGTACGATAAGTTTACAGGCGGAATAATCAAATTTTTTATGAAGTGACTGAACTTTTGACTTTAAGTATTTTATGTAAGGATTACATTCCTTATAGTTCAGTGTTTCATCTTTTTTTTTTTTGTAACTAAAGAAATTAGTGATGTTGTTTAGAACGCGAATTGTTTAAGTTTGACGCATGCACTGAAAAAATGACTCCTTGGATTTACTAAATTTTTTTAAGGTAAGTGGTTGCAATCAATTTATTTTAGCTACATTTAAATAAACAAATTTAGCTGAAAGTTAGTCAACTAAATTTGTTTATTTAAATGTAGCTAAAATAAATTGATTGCAACCACTTACCTTAAAAAAACTGAATAAATCCAATGAGCCATTTTTTTCAGTGTGCGCTTATCGCGATCTACTGCAAGCATTGTGTGCGCCAGCTGTTTTCTTCGAAACATTAGCGATCTTTCAGCTAGCCTTGGTTATAGAATCATAAATGTAAGAAAGATAATTTAATTAAATCAAATCACACTTAAACAAGTTTTAAATGTTTTATGATGTACAAAATAAACATGAACTCTTCAAGTACCCATTCTCAGATACTTTTACACTTAGCCTAGGCCTACGTTTAACGTTAACTATTGATATGTTAACTTTTTTTCTAGATAGATTTGCAAACAGTTTCATCTATATGACGGAATTTGACCTGATAATGGTTACTACAGTGGCCTTTGCGCTGCGTTATAAATTGCGGTAGAAGCGTCGCATTTGCGAGTATTGTAGGCTTTTGACCAGCTTAACCCACTAAGAATAGATGCTTCATGAAAACATTTACAAACAATGAAAACCAATTAAATCCTTGTAATGCCTTTAAGATTTTACATGCTATCATGAAATTCCTAGACTGTTTGTCTCCAGAATAAACAACTTAATATCTCCAGATGTCAAATGCAATGAATTCATTAAATACAGGCTGGTTCATATTCCCCATGGCACAGTATCCTGTTATTGGAAACATCTGAATTCATTCACTGCAGTGATTGTAAGTACACATCATGCTGAGCTCTGCTCCACCGTATTTTCTGCAGCAGACGGGTCGTTATGAACAGAGTGAGTATCTGGACCCCCAGCACAATGATGACTACTGTAACAATCACACCACTGTGCTGCTCAATCCAGCGCGAGATGCTGCCTAGACAGCCGCCCAGGAAGATCACGCTCTGGGCCGTGAACTCATCCAGCTGTTGGGCACCGACTCCACACTGGGTGTTCCACACCGTCCCGTTCTCTAGGGGGTCTATACAGCATGAGGGGGGCACTCCGCACGCCTGGACCCCTGGAGCCGAACAGTTGAAATACCTGTGCCAGAGAAATTGATATCGGTGAGACTCATTCAAATAAGTATGACATGATGCTTTTTGAGTTAAGGGCAACTTAAGTGTGTGATTTATTATTGCAAAACATTAAACATTATTGCAAAAATAAGTACATTTTTGAGTGATAATTAATTGATAGTGTTGAGGTGCATGCTTAGACATTGGTACTTGGTTGCTAAGGTGTTCTGACTGGTGTTTAGCATGTTGTTGTGTGGTTTCTAGGTGTTTGTTTACTAGTCGAAGCCAAAAGAGCTCATGCAAAACTTGCTGTCATGCTAGGATGTTGCCATGTGGTTGCTAAGAGGTGCTGAGTGTTTTTCGTGCATTTCCATGCCACTGTTGTTTACTGGCCCAAGACTCTC
The DNA here is from genome assembly GCA_039654775.1 of Spinibarbus caldwelli. Taxonomy (NCBI): domain Eukaryota; kingdom Metazoa; phylum Chordata; class Actinopteri; order Cypriniformes; family Cyprinidae; genus Spinibarbus; species Spinibarbus caldwelli. The sequence goes on from CM077218.1 coordinate 25,562,777, forward strand.
AGATATTCTGGTCTCTAGATAGAGCGTCCTACCTTTAATGTAAGTCCATAGAATTTTACAGTTGTTGTTTTTTTTTGTTTTTGTTTTTTTGTCCTCTAACAAGTGTGAAGTGTTAATACTTGCTACGCCTGTGTATTAAGACTAGGATTCCAAAACTTATTTGTCAGCTGAACCCCTTTGTTTCGATAATAATAATGAAAATAGTACTTACTGCTAATATAATAATAATAATTGTATAATAATAATAATAATAATAATAATAATAATAATAATAATGATAAATACTCATATTATTGACAATTTCATTAATAATAACAACAAAAACAACTATTATTATTATTATTATTATTATTATTATTATTATTATTTATTATAATAATAGTAATAAAAGATGTTATCAATAGTATGAATATTTATCATTTGTAAAATATATAATTTGTAAATATATAATTAGATTAACATAATAATAATAATAATAATAATAATAATAATAATAATTATTATTATTATTATTATTATTATTATTATTATTATTATTATTATTATTATTGACTAAGATTATAGTAATAATAATAATTATTAGTAGTAGTAGAAGTAGTAGTAGTATTAGTATTATTAGTATTATTATTAGTGATAATAATAATAATAACCACGGGAGAAAACATTATAATTATTTCTATAATAATCTATTATAATTTATTTTATTTATTTATTTATTTTTTTTAAATTATTTTTACATTTTTATGATTTAATTCATGATTAATTTTCATCAAACCCCCACAGTTCCTTCAGGAACCTCCAGTTTGGGAAACCCTGGATTAAGATAAGTACACTAAAATAGAAAAATTACATACTTCACCTTTAAACTCAATTGAATAAAGACATCGTGTGTCTATAATGGGTAATCGCAATTGGGATTGCAAAATGAGGATGATTGCGTGATATAATAAAATATATTGGAAAGCACTAAAGGGACAATTATACGAAACGTCTGAATAGGATCAAAAACAACAAGCAGGCCAAACTATGAGTCCAGATTCCACTGCAAAGCATTAAATACTGGAGAGGCTCTTTATTACAAATTAGGTTGTATAATCCTTGTATTTAACTTTGGACTACTTCAGTGTTGGAAACCCATGAAATTACTCATGATGTCAGCCCCTCTCTCGGTTTCCACTCACACATTGAATTCCCAGTCTCTGTAGGTATCGGCTCCGCAGCACTGCAGGCCCGTCTGGATCTCATCAGTGATGAACCTCAGGTCCAGGTCGTCCTGGTACCGCACCATGGCGGCCAACATGCCCGAGCGCAAGTACTCCGCGATCTGACCCTGCAGGCTGTACAACACAACCGCCGCCAGAACCTGCGCCGCCACCAGGAGCAAGACTGCAGCCGAGAAGGTCCGAAGCAGACACATGTTCTCCCGCAGCGCCCCCACACATCCCATCAGGCTCAGCAGGGCCAGAACGAGACCCAGGAGGGTGAAGAGCAGCATGGGGTCTGTCCCGATACCGCTGATCTTCTCCTGAGCGAAGGATTCTTTGTTGATCAGGCCCCAGAGGCCCACGACCAGCGTGACCAGACCAAGAACAGTGAAGAGCAGGTTGCTCGTCACCAGGAGATACTTGAAAATGTAGTCGCTCCAGCTGGATGGACTGAATGCTCGTGAGGTGAAGACGTTCCTTGATGAAGCTCTGGCTGACTCTTCTTGGCTGGATAAAGTTGAGCTCGTCTGACTTCCGGAACTGTCATGGGTTCCCAGATATGAGACAGATGAGGCATCTTCTACATTTCTTACATCTCCCTTGGTGGTAATAAGAAGTAGAAGGTTCATGAATTTGGTCAGTTGATTACCCCAACACAGGTTGGGCAAGATTCACTAAATAGTTAAAGTGCAATAATAATAATAATAATAATAATAATAATAATAATAATAATAACAAAATACAAAATAAAAATTAAATAAAATATTAGATGAAAATTAACATTTAAAAAGCTTAATTTTTTAATTTAGATTTTTAAATTAAAAATTAAAATTGAAATACATTTAACATTTAAAATGTTTATTTAAATGCAAAAAATTAAAGCACAAAAAATATAAAAATAGGTGTTAATAACACTACATTATTATTATTATTATTATTATTATTATTATTGTTGTTGTTGTTGTTGTTGTTGTTGTTGTCGTTATTATTATTTATATTATTATTATTCAAATAAATAATATGAATTATTATAAATAATAATTGAATATGGATTAAAATAAATAAATTTTAAATAAATAATAATAAAATAAAAATAAGTTTAATAAGAATAATAGTAGTAATAATGATGATGATGATGATGTTGATGATGATGATGATTGTCAATAATAATAATTTTTAATTATTATTATGAATTATTTCCTAATAATTTAATAAAGCAGTCTTGGTCAGTTGAATACATTTAGACAGTTTGAGCCAAATCTATTAACAGACACAGTGCATTAATTTTCCATAGTCAAAAACGTTGTTTGTTGATGAGATTAATGTGCTTTAAAAAGTCCAATCAACTGACAATTTTAGCCAGTAGAAATTCAAATAAATGAAACTGAAAGAAACGATACTACCTTTGGAATAAGAGGCTTGTTCTCTCCATTCTGGAAGCGATTCCTCCGCTCCCAGAAAAAAAGGAATCTACCAAAAGATGGAAACCACCCCATACCTCCCAAATACCGGGAGTGGACTCCAGACTGTCAGGGAGGGAAGCTGGTCGACTGAAGGGCTAGAGAAGATAGAGGGAAGGGAGTGAATCAGAGTGAGAGCGGGCCATGGCACGGCATTCCAGCATCATGTGAGAGTCACAGTACTGCGGATTAGCAGGCTAGGGTTTGAACCGGCCCTGAGGCTCAACCAGACAGTGTGCAGCTCACAGGAAAGACTAAAGCATTAACAAGATCCTTCACTGCTTCACCACTCAGACACAATAAAGCGAAGTCTAAGCATTAGTTTATAGTCACAAGAACAGTGTTGTTATTGTTAACTACAAGACTTAAATTTTGTTTTTGTTCATTTAAATAAAACTAAATATAACATAAAAAATAAAATATGAAAAACGTTTTTTTTTGTTGTTAAATTAAATTAAATGAAAATAAATAAATAAAATATGAAGTAAAAAGATAGAAGAAAATTAACATTTAAAAAAACATACAAATTATAAGCATTACCTTCAATATTTCTCTTAATTTAAATGAAAGAAAATATAAAATAAATTATAAACATTGCTTAAATAAAATAAAATAAAGGGAAATGAAGTAAAATAATAAAATTAAATATAAATAAAATTAAATATTTAAATATATATATATATATATATATATATATATATATATATATAATATTTGATAAAAATGAACATTTAAAAAATAAAAAGTAGAAATATTGCCTTCATAACTAACTGAAATACAAATAAATTGAAGCTAAATAGAAATGCTGTATTTAAAAACAAAAATTAATAAAATTACAAAAGCACAAAATACAATTACTAATATGTAAACTAACATTAAAATGAAAAGTGAAAATAAAAACTAAGTCAAAATATCAATACATGCTCTAACGGTATGTAAATAATACTAAAATAACACTGCACAGGAAACATTTCATAATGTGATCATCACTCTGCGGAAAAGATTTGCATTAAAAATTCTAGACAATGTCTTAATTTGTGCCTCAAGCAAAAACAAAATCATATGGGTTTGAAATGACATGAATAATATGAAAACATAAATTTTTGATATATTTTTATATTTGTAACAGATGTATTCCTTGAGATTAGTATTGCAGTAAACCACAATGTAAAATACTATCCTTCAGTGACTTTCAGTAAAAACCTGTGGAAAATGGCAGTGAACTAGCTTTTCACTGAAAAAGGGAAACTTGCTGCTACTGAAAACATTTGCAGTCCTCTGGAATTAAACGAAACATAAAATGAGCGTGATGTATGCATACATCTCATGGTGATTTTTCCTGTGGTTGTGCAGATGTGCTCGCTGTGAGACGTTCTCCAGGCTCCTGGATCCTCTCCTGACCTTGGCCTCGGCTCTGCATTTTGAAGAGGAGAGCACAGCACAGTAGGTATTCCAGGAATGAACGGAGCAGATTTTCCTTCTCACAGCTCCATCTACGGCCAAATCATCACACACCACCTGACTCCACACAGACACTGCTGTCTGTGCAAACTCCATAAAACTCTGCTTCCTTTGCCATCTCTGGAGGTGTACTGATGCTCCTGTATGTTTGCATGAGAAACGTGTGCACTGCTCTCTTCAGTCTTACATTTGTGTTATCTAAATTTGCTATGAGAGATGTCCTGATAATTAATTAATTAATGTTGTAAAGCATCACTATTACTATTATTCAAAATTTTAGTTATGGATCTGAACTGAATCTAAAGATTTGGCCAGTTTGCACCAAATTTACTAAACAGTCTCAGTGTATGTAGTGTATATAATTATGAATGAAAAATTGTTATTTCTAATAATAAAATTAATTATAATATAATCATATAACGATAATATGATTATTTATAGTCATTATAATATATGAAGAGTTTATTTGCAAAAACAGGTAACTCAAAAATCATGTTTTTTAATATGTTATCATGTTTTTATTGCATTTTATTGTGTTAGATAGTATTTTTTCAGCTATTTTTACCTAATCAAAATAACCCAACTGCAGTTTGATTGAGATTAACTGGAATGCACAATGAAAAAACATAATTTTTAATTGTTTTTTTTTTTTAAATTAGTCATCTGGTTTTGTTCATATAATCATTAGTGTAGCAGCAATAATAATCTTAGGAGTAATAAAGTTATTATTATTATAATTATTAATTGTTGTTTCCAAGTTTGCAATAATGTAAATATTTATCATAAGTATTATAATAAGCTATAATTAGTGTAATAATAATCATAATCATGATTATTATAAGCTATTATTATTTCCAAATTGATTTTCAATTGATCCAAATTTACATTATTTGTAGTACTATAAATAATATCAATAGTAATAATAATAATCATCATTCTGATCATCGATAATGGATTTTACTACAACTACTACTACTACTACTACTACTACTACTACTACTAATATACTACTACTACTACTACTACTACTAATAATAATAATAATTATTATTATTATTAATAATAATAATAATAATAATTAATATTTATTGTAAATTAGAAATTAATTAACAGTCTTTGGTCAGTTGAATTCAAATTTACTTAAAGGTTTCAGTGCATTAATAATAATAATAATAATAACCAACTGGATCTACAAATAATAAAGACTTGATTGCAAACTTTTGCTTAGCAAACCATCTATGAAAATAATGGAGGATCTGAACTGTAGTCTATATATCATATGTATCGCTCCTCAAAATGTATTTCTCTGGACATTTTGCCACTGAGTATAAATTGATAATCGCTCAGACAGAAAACTGTTAGTCTGGTATTTTTGTGGAAATCTATGATTTTTCCTCTACTGTTATGTTGATAAATGAAATGCACCTGTTAAATCTGGCAATGGGTTGAAAGTTGTGTGCCAATCTGAACACGTCAACCCAGATTCTGTGGCGCAGGCTGTAAATTTATAAAAACATATGCATCACCTCAGCTCTGCAGTTGCTTTGATGCTTATTTAGAAGTATAGCACTGTGAAAGTTTCAGATAATAAATTAGACACTCTCTAAAGAGCCAGACACAATAAAAATTTAAATATGAAATTCAGTAAAAGTGTCTAAAGTTTATGATTTCTGTTGCTTCTTCTCGCTTTCTGGAATTAAAAAGATTTCCATGAAAAATTATTATTTGCTCCTCTACTTTTTCACCAGCTTGCCACATTTCCCTTCACCAGAAATATTCTCTAATTGAAGGACGCAAGTTTCTTACCTGTATTTATTTATATATATTTTGAAGAGACTTAATTTATGATGTGATGAAATTGAAGATGATGACTGAGAAATCACATGTTCAGATAATAAATTACGCTCTAATAGATTGAAAAACCGTGTCCAGTGAAACTGGTTATCATCACCGCTAATAGGAATCAATGAGTCACGCTGAAAGACTGATGAAATCAGGCTACACTCTCTGTGTTTTCTCTAGGTCATCCTTGTTCTCCTAGAGATGTGGCATGTGCATTTATTTTAGGGTAACCATACATCCTTTTTTCCCTTACGTGTCTTAAACTGCATGAAATGTCCTGGTTTTGGCTTTGTTTTTTTATTGTTTTCATACTTGCTGAAGGTAAAAACTGAAAAGTAGTTTGACCAATAGCGCTCAGGCATTATACATAATCGACCAATCGTGGTGTGCAAGAAGGCGGGATCAGAAAACGGTCAAAGCAATGCAGAGATTTGCACATATAGTATATGAGGGCTGTAAAGAGCAAGTCAGTAGGAAAACCAAGCCAAGAACAGGACATTTTAAGCAATTTAGAAATCCCAGCCAGGAAAAAACCATGATGAAGTTTATTTATTATCATTTTGTCATTTAATGGACAATAATCATGTTTTTTTTATTGCCAATTCTTAAATAACTGTTAGATATTGTTGCTAAATTAAACTCTATAGTGCTATATTGTTTCAACACGGTCACAGTAAGTTTATAATTTATATACTTGTAATTTGAATACATGAACTCTGGCAGTATCTCTGACATTTCTTTTCAAAACATTGTTGTACGTGTCCAGAAATGTACAGTCACTATTCTTGTATGCTGTGCCAAAAATAATAGTTTTTCTGAAACAAAATTGATCATTATGGTTTTTCCCACACAAGAGATTTGAGCTTAAATACAAGTATAAACAATGAAATACTGTTAAAGACTTACTTCTGTTTTAAATATGTAGTCAATTTTATTATGTCACTGCCTTAAATATGATGTTTGAAAGACAAAGTCATTGTTTTTATATATTTTATTTTTTTATATTTTATATTCCTTATATTTTATATTCTTTTATAATGACACTGCATTAAACATGAAGCTTAGAAGACTAAGTCACTGTTTTTATCTATTTTATATTTTATATAGATATACTTTAAAAGTTGTATATTTTAATTGAACTTTTGATCATTTAAAATGTTTATAAAATGTTTTCATTTTTGTATTTTCTAGGACTGGCGTTACCATCACAGCTGCAGCTCTGTGTAACCAGAGAATGGCACAAGGCGAGATCGAGAGCGAGAAATTGTTAAAAAACAGAGCGAGTGGGCCAGATTTTTCATTCTGGCACCCGGGGCTCAGTGTGGTGTCATTATTTCCATCAGTCCACGCTGGCCTGTTCTGCAGAGCGCTGCTGGCCGGGCCTGAGCATTGGATCAGAGCTTATGGCTGTTGATTAGTCCAGGACTTGAACCCAGATTCAGGATCCAGAGGTTCAGCTGGGTCAGAGGTGGAGAATTATCCTGTCTTCTGTTTTTACCCTAATCTTTTGGACAGTGTTCTGCAATTGCTGGGCAACATATTTGACTTCAACTACAATAGCAGATTGTTTTTGGAGTTTACGGATACCAGGTATTTTGAGGCAAAGCAGCCAAAGAAAAGGTGGTCTCCTCTAAAATGGAATAAGCATTAATTTTGCTCTTCCTTCCTATTCCCATTTGTGCTTCCTCTGTGGCTTTGTTGTCAGACTTTTTCATGTACAAGTGCATCCATGAGCTGTAACTGATGCCTTTTGCCCAGTCAGGCTGAGACCTCTGGGAGAAATTTATAACCATAATGTCCACAAGATTGCATAAGCCCATAACGTTTGAAAGTGAATCTCATGAACTAAAGAAAGAAAAATGTAAATACATTTTCATGCACAAAATGAAGCACTTCCATTAAATGTACTAAGTAGCTAACTATTTATTTATTTATGCACACACATGTATGGATTTCATGCATGCATTTATGCATTTAAGCTATTTATTAAGCATAAAGCCTAGGCTTCCATGAAACTATTTGTTTATTTATTTTACACTTATGCATTTATTTATTTACGTAGCCTATGAATTTTTGCATTTATGTATTTTTGCATTTATGCATTTATTCATATATGCATGCATGCAATTGCTCATTTATTAATTTATGTATGCATGCATGCATGTGTCAGAGCATTTTAATTCCCATTATTCTCAGTGCTGATTGTGAATAGTTTCTCATTACTAAATTATATTTACATTATAAAATTAAATTTATCCCTCTAAATATTTGGTCACTGGCAAAACCTTCACTATAATATGCTGAAATGTTTGCAATTTATGTTGCTTGCAAGTAAATTTGTAGTCTTCAAAGGAGAAAGGTGCATTTTTTTCTTGTTTTTTCTTCGCCCCTATGTTGCAATTTAAGCTATATTCATCTATAACAATTAAAACAACACAGTTTTCATAAACCTCATTCTTTTCTTGCAGAATTTCTGCGTTCCTGACTGGAGGGCATCCAGTTATTTTCCTGAACTCAATCAGTCCAGAAGACGCTGATCTCTCCTGCACTCTCACAATGACTGTTTTCGATTGGATTAGCAGTGCCTGTTTGTTTATAGAGGATCTCTTTTCAACACAGGTGGAAATTCAACTCTACCTCTCACTTTCTGTTTTATAAATTTCTCAAGTACGACCTTGGATGAATCTGAGGGGGTTTCATTTCACCTTCAATCATATTTATTTTAGTATGGCATTAGGGTTACTGTGCACAAATACTTGTCTTTTGATAGTTCTTTGGCCAAATTTATGAGATTAAATTTTCGGTTAAGGGGAAAACCTGAAACCTTCATTGCACTCTTGTTCAGTTTATGTAATTTGGAATAGCTGTAGGATTTGTGGACGCCACTATGACAGCCGTATGTGTTCTGCATCATGAATCTTATTCTCTCTCTTTTCTGGTCCATATGTAGCAAAGTTCATTTTATCTGTCTATAATACTTTGCTCATTCAGCCAAAATGACTCAGTCACTGAAGCTTTTTGAAGAGTTTGAGGATATTTCCATGTGTTTAAGCAATAGTGATACCTTTCAATCAAGAGGAGACACTATTAATGTATTTTAAGATTATTATTCCTTATGCATTATTTAAGATTTATTATTTAAGATTGATTATTATTCCAGCCCAAACCTCGAGAAAAAAAAAAAACTGACATGAACCTGAGACTCAGAGTTGTGAGATATATACTCAAATTGTGAAATGTACTGAGAACTGCGAAATATAAACTATTGTGAGATATAAATTCAGAATTCCAAAATACATACTCAAATTGCGAGATATAAACGCACAATTCTGAAAAGAAAAGTCGCTATTACCTTTACATTTTTTTTTTGCGAGAAATAAGCTCACAATTCTGACTTTTCTTTCAAAGTTCTGCGAAAAAAGCAATAATAGCTAGATATAAACTCAGAATACTTAGACATAAACTCAGAATTGCAAGATATATACTCAAATTCTAATATAAACTCACAATTGAGAGATATACTCAGATTGTGAGATATAAACTCGCAATTCTGAGAAGAAAGTCGTATTTATTTTTAAATTTTTTTTTGTAAGATGTAAACTCATAATTCTGACTTTTTTCTCGTAGTTCTGAGAAAAAAGTAATAAATAGTAATAAAATAAAGTAGTAAATGAAGAATAAAATTAATAAAGTGATAAATAAAGAATTGTGAGGCATATCAGAATTGTGAGGAGCAAACTTAGAATTGTGAGATATAAACTCAGAATTATGAGATATAAACTAGCAATTCTGAGAAAAAAAGCACGATTACCTTTTTTTAATTAATTAATTAATCTATTTATTTATTTATTTATTTTGCAAGAGGTAAACACAATTTTGCCTTTTTTCTCGCTATTTTGAGAAAAAAAGTTAATAATTGAAAGATATAAACTTGGAATACTTAGAAACTCAGATATGTGATATAATTCAGAATTGCGAGAGATAAACTCAAAATTGTAATATATAAACTCAGAATTGTGATATATAAATTCAGAATTGTGAGAGATAAACTCAAAATTGTAATATATAAACTCAGAATTCTGATATATAAATTCAGAATTGCGAGAGATAAACTCAAAATTGTAATATATAAACTCAGAATTGTGATATATAAATTCAGAATTGTGAGAGATAAACTCAAAATTGTAATATATAAACTCAGAATTCTGATATATAAATTCAGAATTGCGAGAGATAAACTCAAAATTGTAATATATAAACTCAGAATTGTGAGATATAAATTCAGAATTGCGAGAGATAAACTCAAAATTGTGATATATAAATTCAAAATTGTGAGATATAAACTCAGAATTGAGATAAATTCAGGATTGTGAGAATTGTGAGATATAAACTCAGAAATGCAAGATATAATTTCAGAAATGCAATATGACTACTCAGAATTGTGAGATATAAAGTAAAAATTTTGAGATATATACTCAGAATTGTGAGGTATAAACTTAAAGAAGTCACAATAATCTTTTTAATTCTTTTTTGCAAGATGTAAACTGAGAATTCTAAGAAAACAAAACTCATAAATGTGAGGAACAAAAGTCAGAATTCTGAGATAAAAAGTCGCAATTGCCTTTTTTATTTGGTGGAAACAAGCTTCTATAGTAACCACCTAGCAAGCACCTATTGCAACTGCAACCAATCCCCTGGCATCACAACGACCAATTTTGCATAGGTAAGCACTACACATTTACTTAGTTTTAAATTAATCAAAATTACAATTAGCTTTTTATATACTTTATGTTTACATGTTTTTGAGCGAATCATTGTTTATTCTATGGCCTTTAAGTTTTACATAATCAACCAAAGCTGTTTGGATCTTTGACGGTTTGTCACGCCGCTTCTCACAAAGACTGGAGATGTATAATATTTGATTGATTCTGGGAACATGCAGTAGTTTTTTATATCATAGCTCTTGGTCTGGCATGTTGTCATGCTGATGAATGCATTTCTGCTGATACGGAAGGAGGCGAAGCCAAGCTGTTATTTGTTTCAAATGCTGAATTACGTAATACTCTCATGACTCTGGGGAATTGCCTTGGCCAGAGAGTTTCTGCACACTTTCAGAACATGAAGTTTATGTAATGAAAGCTCAAAAGTTCAATGAATAACATTCACATTCTCACAAGGGCCTATGAAATATGACCCAACATCTATTTTCGCTTCTCGTTTGAAAACAGTTAAGTAATGTCACATGAATTCTGCACACAATAAGGGCACGTTATCACGGCTTTTGGGATTAAGAGCACTCCCATCAAAAACACCCACAAGGCACATAAGGAACTGTTTGTAACTCTGTAACTTCTTGGAAATCCTGATGGATCTAATGGGAATTGCTTTACTACGATCCTAGAGTTTTCTTTAAAAAAAAGGAGATTTTTAATGCATTTCTGAACAACACAACTAGTGCAGGTTGAGTTGCATTCTTAAATGGATAGTTCGCCCCAAAATGAAAAATTTAGCTCCACATTATTTGCACACCAGTCCTCTGCAGTGATTGGGTGCCATCAGAATGAGAGTCCAAACAGCTGATAAAAACATCACAATAATTCACAAATAATGAAACTGTAATTTTACAAGTAATATGAAGCACTTGCTTCCAGTTAAAATACTGTATTACAATATTTCTTTCTCCGGTGAAAAAGTTGTCTAGTCTGAATCAGGAGAGAAATATGCACAGATCTGTTTACAAGCAAAAACAGCCCAAAATGGATCTTAACAATTATGTTGGTGGATTTTGATGTGAGAGGACAACAGTGCATGGAGTTTTTCACTGAAGGAAGCATGTTATAGATTATAGACTCGTATTTAGAAGTGAAGGTTTAAAATTAAAATGTCTTGATGCATTTGTTTCTTACAAACACGCAGCTTTTCACTTCGCAAATATGCTAATTGATGGACTGGAGTGGTGTGGATTACGTGTGGATTATTTTCATGTTTTTATCGGCTGTTTGGACTCTCATTCTGACGGCACCCATTCACTGCAGAGGATCCATTGGTGAGCAAGTGATGTAATGCTACATTTCTCCAAATCTGTTCTGATGAAGAAATAAACTCATCTACATCTTGAATGGCCTGAGGGTGGACAAACTTTCAGCAAATTTTCATTTTTGGGTGAACTATCGCTTTAAAGGGATAGTTGCAAGCTGCAGCTGTTAATAATGAAAGTTAATGGGGTCCAAAACAACACTGATCCATGATAAGTTTATTGTGTGCACAAATGACACTGAGGCATTTTTCTAAATATGTTAGAAAGCCAGCCCTACAGGTTTGAAATGACATTAAGTTGAGTAAATAATGACAGAACATCTATTGTGGGTGAACTGTCTCTTTAAATGTATTACTTATCTCTACGATAACCATGATCGATAGTAATAGGCTTAACAGTCTGAATATGTGATTTGACAGATTTTTCATAAAATAAACATATGTGAAAGCATTATCAAAGGATTGAAGATGAAATGCTGAACACATTGAAGAAGGATAACTGATATCAAAGAAGCAAAAAGCCGCTGTAATCCTTACAAACGGATCATTTGCTGTTGAAACTTGTTTTTCCTTTTTCTCCCCTGCCTACTTTTTTGCCAGGCCAGATTATGACACAATATTTCATTTTTCCCTATTACAGCCTGATAAAGATGTTATATTTTAAAAAGTCTGCGAATGCAGCTTCGGCTTGTGTGTTGGTGTCTCATCCATCTCTGACTCAGTCAGGTCCAGATGTTCAGCAGACCTTTTCAGGGAGGGGCAGGAATGCTGTGATCAAACACTTCTCCGCTGGAGCTGATCCTGGACCTGGAAGTGATGCAGCAGGAGTCATGTTGATAACTGCTTGTCCCCTCAGTCACACTGACTGGAAGTGATCAGGACGAGGGTGATCCTCAGCTTTCTGTTTGACTAGGATCTGAGTAAATATGTGCTCCTTAGCTATAAAGGGAAGCAATTTGTAGTTTAAAGAAATCATGTGTAGAGAGGATGACTGTTTGAACGGAACCAGAGGATTTGGCCCGTGAACATCCTCTAAATAATGACTTAGCAACCATCCAGAATATCCTGGCAAGCTCAGTGAAGTGCACTAACAACATCTGAAACATTTTAGAAGCCTCTTTAACCCCCTGGCAAACTTTTTCTTCAGAAAATGTTACTTATTTATTTGTTTATTTATTTATTTATTTATTTATTGCTCATCAATGCTGCATTTATCTTACTAAAAATGCAGTAAAAAAAACAGTAATATTGTGGAAATATTATTACAATTTAAAAGAATCGTTTTTTATTTCAATATATTTTAAAATGTAATGTATTCCTCTGATCAAAGCTGAATTTTCAGCATCATTACTCTAGTCTTCAGTGTCACATGATTTACTGCTCAAGAAGCATTTCTTATTATTATCAATGATGAAAACATGATAAACTATGGTACTTTTTAGGATTCTTTGATAAATAGAAAGTTAGAAAGAACAGCATTTGTGTATAATAGGGATATTTTGTAACATTATAAATGTCTTTACTGTAATTTTGATCAGTTTAATACATCCTTGCTGAATAAGTATTAATTTCGTAATAAATAAATAAATAAATAAAAAGTAGGCTGTGTAATCCTTGATCCTACACTTTTAATGGTAATGTACTAAGATACCATGGCGTTTGAGTAAGGTAATTAAATATAAATATAAATATAAATATAAATATAAATATAAATATAAATATAAATATAAATATAAATATAAATATAAATATAAATATAAATATAAATATAAATATAAATATACCCAACACAGGACATAGACATACATTTATTAATTTAGCAGACACTTTTATCCAAATTGACTTACAAATTAAGGAATACAACAAGCAATTCATCTTAAGGAGGCAATAATACAAGTGCAAGCAATCCAAATTTCAAATATTGTGTAAAACAAGTTAGTACAAGCTAGAACAAGGAGGGATATAAGAAATTATGGGTTCATTTGCAAGAACAGATAACTCAGTTTTTAACCATTTTCAAAAATCATGTTTTTTTTCATTGTGCATTCCAATTAATCTGTCAAACTGCAGTTGGGTTATTTTGATTAGGTAAAAAATAACTAAAAAATACTAGCTAACTAACACAATAAAAACATGATAACATAATTAAAAAAACATGATTTTTGAAAATTAAAAAAACAAAAAAAAACAAGAGTTATCTGTTTTTGCAAATAAACTCTTCAAATTGTGAAAACATAAAATAATTTTTTTTTCATTACTCTTGAGACTTAAATGAACTCAACTTTGGATTAGATGTTTCGGTAACACTATAGGGACCAATTCTCACTATTGCTTATTAGCATTATTAACATACTGGCTGTTTATTAGTACTTATAAAGCACATATTCTGCATGACCATATTCTACGTCCCTAATCCTACCTAATACCTACACTTAACAGCTACCTTACTAACTATTAATAAGCAGCAAATTAGGAGTTTATTGAGGCAAAAGTCATAGTTAATGGTTTGTTAATAGCAAGCATTGGACCTTAAAATAAAGTGTGACTGATGTTTCTCCTATCATTCTGCATTACAGTAAGAGAAAAGAGCTGTAAAATCAATGTGGACAGCAGTGCAGGTCAGTGCAGTTCTTGCAAGAATTTCATGAGAAATTTTTTTTAATTCATATTGATATCTCTGACTTTTGATTGTAGATGTTGGCATCTTGGCAAATCTGAGCAGAGTTTGACATCTCTTCTGAAGCTAGAGAAGACACGTGACTTTACTCTTTTCTTTTCTTTAGTCTTTTTCTCAGGAGAAACATCTGAGAAGCAGGAGACTTGAGTAAAAGTCTCCATAACATCTTTACTGTGTAGAAACAATTAAGATATTATCTCTTTTTTTTCTGTTTCTCATAATGTGAGCAGTGATGTCATGTATCAGTGCTGTTTGTCTCGGTTGAGGGGGTGGGAACAGGTTGAGGGAAGGATTTTGGACTGTGGTATATTGCTATAAGACAGCAGACGCGCTTATATTCCTTTACTTGTACCACAATAACAGGGATTATTTCATGCTCGCGTCTCCGCTGACCACTGGAACAAACCTCCAACACAGCAACTGAGGTATTTACTCTGGACCACAACTCAAATATTATTCCAGCACACAATCTGATCTTTAACTATTCCAGTGAGATCTTGTTTGGAGCATTTTTAGTCTTTGCAGATGCTCTGCGTTTTCTACAGCTGCTCAACATTTACCCTGAATGCTCTCGCAGCGTGCCCATCAACAATCTGTTTACCAGACCAGTCAATGAAGCTCTTCATCACATTTTATTTAACTCATTCCAGTGCTGAAGTGTTTGTGAATGTGTCAAGCATCTGTTGAAAGCCGTAAACTCTTATAAATGTCAGACTGAGTGTCTGCATTAGATGCTGTAGGTTTGTACCCATCCTGACATCACTGTTGTTTCTCTGAGGAGGATGAGGATGAGGAGCGCTCTGAACCTGCTGTCTCTGGTCTGTCTGTGTGCCGCACAAAAGAAATGGACCCAGGACACGTCCGAGTGGGACCACCGAGGTAAAATCTCTTGAAATTTACATTGGTCTTTTCTGTTAGTTGCACAGGTGAGTGGAGGAAGTAAGAAAAATCAAGATTTATCTGCCATTTCACCATTAAAAAGAAGATGTGAGGATTTTCTGAAAATACAAAACTTTCAGAAAATGTTGTTTATTCATCTCAGGATGTCAAAATGAAAGATTATATGTGATGTTTCACATTTATTTCATATGGAGGTTGAGATTTCTACTACCGTTGTGACCCATACTTTAGACATAAACTGTAAAAAAATAAATAAATAAATAAAAAAAATAAGCTGGTAATTTTCAGCCAGGGCATTAACATTATCCATTAATTTTACAGACATTTTGGTTAACTCTATAACACAACACTTGTGAAAAATAAATACAGAAAATTCCTTCATATTAATACAGTACATTGTGCCCTATTTTTTACAGATTTTTTTTTATTTTTTTTTTACAGTGTATGAATACAATTGAAAACAATTAATACAATTAATTTATGTGATTTTTGTTTCTTTCTAGCAATGAAAACTAAATAAATACAATAATAAAATACTAAGTTACTGATTTAAATGAAGAAATAAATAAAAATTCCAAAATGGATCAGAGTTATATTATTATATTATATTATATTATATTATATTATATTATATTATATTATATTATATTATATTATATTATATTGTATTGTATTGTATTGTATTGTATTGTATTATATTATATTATATATTATAGCTGAAGTTAAAACCATAAAGAAGTTTCATTACTTGAAATAAAATAAACTTTAACTAAAACAACTATATAAAAAATATATAAAAGAAACTTAAACATAAAATATATAAGTATAAAATAAATTAATTTTAATAATAATAATAATAATAATAATAATAATAATAATAATAATAATAATAATAATAATAATAATAATAATAAAACATTTTCAAAACATTTCAGCTAGGTGCCATGACAACAATTTTCATTTTAATTTAGTTTAACTTGATGTACTAAAGTAACTCATGCTAAAACTGAAATGAAATAAAAAAAGTATAAAAATTTGGACATATATATAATATTATATAAACCTCACATGCACACAGCAAAATTAATAAAACCTAAACTAAAATTAAAATAAAATATAAAAATAAAAACTAATTCAAAATATGACTAAAAATGAATTATAATAAAATAAATAAATAATCAAATTAATTAATTAATTAAAAATAAAGATAATAAAATAACACTGGCTGCTGTTTGTTGGTTTGTAGTAATGAATGAAATTGTAAAGAAAAAATATGCATTTGTCCATGGTTAATAATGTTTGATCATTTTTATTACATTAACTTTGGCAGTAGAGTTGAACGGATGATCTTGGCAATTGCAGTACCTTTATTACTTAAAGAAAAAAAAAATTGACTCCAATTAGTACCCCACTTATATTCATGGAAAGTGCCTATTGTTATTTTATAAACAATGTAAATATGTTAAGAAGGGACCTTTGATAAATAAAAAATAATCTTGGGTGCAGAAATCACAAGTTTTATATATTATTTTCTTGAAAGCACCTCTGGTTGTGAGCCTACCTGATATTGACTGAAATTATGTAAAATCTAAAGCTAAAAGATAATAAATTAAGAATAATTCAGAATAAATTAAATTAAATAAATGCAGTCTCAAAGACATGCGTCAAATGTGTTTAGCCTCCTCCTTCAGCACAATGATGAATATGTGCTGGACATATCAATATGACAGGTATGATACAAAGCATCTTTAAATATGCTTTCTTATAACCAGAAGCTCAATCTGAAGTTTCTTCACTGTCTCAGACAAACCAAACAGCAGGAGCTGTTCAAACCTGACGCAGGTGCTGGACAACTGGAAATACGCCATCATGTACCAGGTGAAGGACATGCTGGTCAACGATCACGCGTCCATCTTACCAGAATACGTCAGGTGGGCTGTGAAATGTTGTGGTGACTTTTGACAGTGTTTGGTTTCATGAAACCAGGTCTGGACTGTCCATGGCACGCATATTGCAGTACACTCCAGCCTCAGGCCATCTGGACATTTTCTCTGTGACATTTTTTCATTTTTCGCAGCAACTGGATAAAATTGGGATCATATGGCAAAAAAGGAAATGATTAATAATTCAAAATATGCTTTGACTAAAATAAACCACCTAATCCACACAATATGTGCTTTCTCTAAGGTGCAGGACCTTTGATCCCCAGCCTAAAATCTGCTCAGCAGCTTCAAGCACCATTAATCATGCATGAACGAGTTCTTGTGCATAATTACTACCTCATTTCTAACTAGCATACTGCTACAAATCATCATTTAATTTTATAACCTGACCTCTGTGCCAGCAAAATGTGTCACTGCAGTTTAATCCAGGTCCTGTCATCCATTCACTATATTGACTAAAATACAATTACAATGCAGATTCCAGCCATGGGTTGTGGACATTTGAGGTGAATTTAATATGAAAATGTATATGGACATATAAAATTTATTTATTTATTTATTTATTCTTGCTTTTTTATTTTTATTATAAATAATTCATCTAAACTGATAATTTTTTTTTTTGTATTTACAATTTTTTAATTCATTCATTCATTCATTCATTCATTCATTCATTCATTTGTATTTGAAAGATGCTAAACTTTAATATAAATGTTGTTTATCCACCTCAGGATGTCAAAATAATGGGTTATTAACATTCAGTCTATTTCTTATGAAGGTTTTGGGGATTTTTACAACCCTTAATTGTCACTATACAGTTTAAAACCCTGATTTATATTATTTTTTATTATTTTCTAGCAATAAAAACTAAATAAACACTGAAATCTTGAGATAAAAAATGAAATCTTGAGTTACTGATTTAAATGAGAAAATGAATTTAAAATACCAGAATGGATCAGGGATATTACCATTAACGAAAACTAAATCTAGTCTACCATAAAAAAATAATAATTTTCAATTGAAATGAAGTAAACTTTATCTATAATAAAATATATAAAAATATATTTTATTTCAGCTTGTTGACATGTCTCAAAAATTTTAGTTTAACTTGATGTACTAAATTAGCTAAAACTGAAATAAAATTCATTAAAACTACATATAAAATTAATAGAAAAATTTAAATATACATTAATAGAATTTAATTAATAGATATTATTATTATTGTTATTATTATTAATTTATTTAGTTCTTTATTCATTTTATTATTATTATTTATTATTTATTTATTTATTTATTACAAATAATTACATGGAATGTAACACACTGAAAAAAAACATGAAATTTTGAAGTAAAGAAAATGAAAAAAAAAATAAATAAATAATAAAAAATAAATAAATAAATAAATATTTTAAATAATATTTTTTTGTGTGTGAAACCTTTTCCAATAATAATGTTAATTATTGGCCCAAATCAAACAAATCCACTCTAAAGTCTGTTATGACCTGTCTTCTTGCAAACCACATGATCTGAAGAATTATTTATGCAGTACAAGTTATGTGCCTACATTTAATTCTCGGCTTTAGGCTTTTAGGACAGACTTATGACTGTGCATGTTTTTTATGTATATATTTTATGTTTTATGCACAGGATCCAGCCCCTCTCAGATGCGGTAGGAGACCTTTATAAGCAGTTCAACACTCTTAAGGAGAACCTTGCGAAGCTGACCAACAAGTTTGACAAGATAGAACACTTTGTGGATGAGATCCAAGAAGGAAAATATCCCAGGCCAAAACTTTGGATGCCGCCAAGACTCCCTGTCAGGAGAATCCCACATCAGATGCCAGCGAAAAGACCTGCAAAAGTCCCAGGTAAATCAGTGTGGGCTCAGAGGAGAGCCAGAAGAGGTCCTGGTACTTAACAGACTATAAGTCCAGAGAGGCAGCTGATCAGCTTACTGGATCTGGAGACATAATCATAATGCTTTTCTAATAGTAGCCTGCTTAAACCAGAGATAAGCCTGTCATGTTTAAAGCAATAGTTCACCCTAAAATGAACGACTGCTGAAAATTTACTCACACTTAGGCCATCCAATTTTTTTTTTTTTCTTCATCAGAACAGATTGGAGAAATGTAGCTTTACATCATTTGTTCATCAGTGGATCCTCTTCAGTGAATGGGTGCCGTCAGAATGAGAGTCCAAACAGCTGATAAAAACATCACAATAATCTACAAGTACTCCACGCCACTCCAGCCCATCAATTAACATAATGTCAAGTGAAAAGCTGCATGTCTCTAAAAAGCAAACACATAATTTTATCTTCAAACCATTACTTCTGGCTAAAAAAATGAGTCCTCTATCCATAATATTGCCTTCTCCAGAGAAAAAGTCTTCTGGTCTGCATCAGGAGAGAAATATGCACAGATCAAGCACCGTTTACAAGCAAAAACAGTCCACAGATCTAAACAAAAATAGATGTATTGTTGAAAGGACAACAGGAGATTAACTTTCCACTGGAGGAAGCATTATTATGAATTATGGACTCGTATTTTGGCCAGAAGCGATGGTTTAAAGTTAAAACATCTTGATGGGTTTGTTTCTTACAAACATGCAGCTTTTCACTTCACAAGACGTTTATTGATGGACTGGAGTGGTGTGGATTACTTGTGGATTATTGTGATGTCTTTATCAGCTGTTTGGACTCTCATTCTGACGGCACCCATTCACTGCAGAGGATCCATTGCTGAGCAAATGATGAAATGCTAAATTTGTTCAAATCTGTTCTGATGAAGAAACAAATGCATCTACCACCCATCTTGGAGGGCCTGAGGGTAAGTATATTTTCAGCAAAAATTTAGTTTTTGGGTGAATTTTGCTTTACTACAGAGCACATTCTGGGATTTACAATGTTTTATATTACAAAATATTACAGACTTACCTATGTCATAAACTGACTATGGGACATACTGCTTAAGAACAATGAGTTATTTGTATAGTATAAAGGAGTTTGACATTTCTATATGCACAAATGATTTACTAGAAATATTACGAAAAATGTATATTAGATCATATCATAAATACGTTAATCTTTTAATATTAGAGATGTAACAGTGGTGGATATGTGGTCATTTTGAGTTAAACTGAAAAAAAACCAGCCATTTTCAACAGTTCTTGTGTATGGTATTATGTATTAAATATTGAAATGTTTACTTTTTTGTCTTTTGCTAATTCACAAGAGCTTATAATGTGCATGTAAATACTGTAAACTTGGATTATTATTGCAAATACTCACGAGTATGTGTGTATGTTTTAGCATGTTTATCAAGACACATAACTCAAATGCAACTCAAATAATAAGCATATCAGTGCATCTCACTGTTGCATGCTATAATAAGCTACAGTTATCTAATTAAAAACAATAAACAACAGCCCACAATTACTATTACTGTGGTTTAAAAAAAACAAACAAACACACACACCAGTGTTGAACAGCTGGAAAAGCTGAATAAATGATATTTCTGAAATATTTCTGATGGACAAAGTCAGAGATCTTTTTTGCCTAAATCTAAACATGAATATATCATTTGACTTTCATGAAAGCAAAGCAGATGTGCTGGATGAAAGAAACCATCGTTCATTCTTTCCACAAGTGTTTCTTATATACGATGCTGTAAACAATATTCTTACAATATTTCATTCTACATGCATAAGATTCAAAAGTTTCTTTCATATGTTGGCAATATGAATTGTTATTTTGCATTTTAATGTGTCTTGTCTGAATAAGGATAATCTTTATTTAATAATGTTTTTTTTTTCATGCAACAGCTGTCTGAAGTCTTGATTAATGTAACATTCTTTGTATGGTGTTTGGTTTGAAATAAGCTTTGAAGTTTGAAATGAAAATAAATGGTCAGTGTCAGTCTGGTCAGCTGTGACTTCTCTCCCTCAGTTCCCCATCTTTATAAGAGCGCCATCATCTGGAAAGATGGAGTAATTAACAGTCAGTAGTATTATTCATGGACTCACGAAGACTAAGCATCAGTAAAATATGTGACTTATTCAGCCAACCAGTTAAACAGTGCCCATCAAGAAATATGTCATAATATAGCAAGATTTTTATGCCAGATAGTGTAAAATAATTACTTTACTGATTTATTTATTTATTTTGTAAAGAAAGAGGCCATTCCAATTATCTCAAAGAAATGTTTAAATGAGCAAAAAATATTGTGATATTTTGGGTTATGCACCCCAATATGAATAAATAAATACATACATAACATACATGCATGCATACATAGCTCATGAATTTAACGCGCAAGTAGACACGTTTTACATTCTTTTTAAACCGTATGACACTCCAATTTTTCTCAGTCGACGAACCTTTATTTAGAAGCTGTCGTCCTGCGCTCTGTTAATCAGTAGAAATGTTCATTTCGCTTCAGTGAAGGTTAGTTTGTTATTTCGGAATATTTGCACTAAGGTTGTATATTTTTTCATACCTCCCTTTCGTATATTTTTTTCATACCTCGAATGAGTTCAACACGTTCAGTGCATGACTTTGTGACTGTCTGTCTGTGTTATAAATATTTAGTAAAACTAGCTCCAGAGATATGAGTGTTTCTCTACTGACAAATGTATCTTTATGTGTATATGTTTTTTGCACTGCCACTGATCCTGTTCATAATGAACCTTTTAGCCATAATACGTGTGAAAAAGTAACTTGCATTAACATTTGGGTTTGCTGTACAACTGAGAAGACATTGCAATAAAAACACATGTCAATAAAATGACTTAATGGCTGTACTGTAAATTATTTTGTTGGTGTAAAAGAGATGAATATGCCCAAGTGTTACTTAACTAAAAGGGAATTATGCCCACATTGCCAATATCCCATGGCAATACATCAGATAGGCCTACAATCTATAAGTGTTTGTTATAAGTATATTATAACTTTATATCATAAATAATTACACTTAGATTTAGTCTTTTTCATGAAGGTGTTCTAACCTCTTACCAGATAAATAAGTTACCGGATTTGCTCTGTTAAAACATTAAACTGTGCAAATCAGTATTAGTTGTGCTGATAGTGGTGCAATATTTGTCTCTGGTATACTTACTGCATTGGTTATCAACAGCAACACACACAAACATCTCTTAGGACTCTTCTTCATCAACTAACAACGTAGAAGAACTGAGCAGCCAAATGGTTCAGGACCTCTTTGTTCCTCTAAAATGATAAATAATGTCATTCCTGTAATTAAATACCCTGCACGTCTGCAAATTAACTTGATCACTCAAAAATAAAATTAAATTGAATTTCTTCACCCTGCTACCTTCAGGTCCAAGCCTGTAGCTTAAACAACTAAGCCACTTTTCAGGAAACGGGTACTGTATCAACCCAATATTCAGGTTTGTATGCAATATGCAAAGGTTTATCACATAATACTTCTTTCTTACTAATTTTGGTACCTGTGTTTGATCAAGTCACACTTACTCTCAAAATATGATGCATTTTGTAGCATTTTTACTTTCAACAACAATTTATAGGGTGAAGAAGTCTTTTATTATCCCTTAATCAGCAGAAAAAAACTGGCATAAAGACATGATTCCTGTCATCCTATGAGCCAGATTACAACTATTTGTTCAATTCTCAGACAATGTTCACATGTATGAATGATTCTGAAGAAATGATTTTATGCCTAATCCTTTTTTCCACTTTTTTCACAAATTTCCAGATTGTAAGTTGTTTTGACTTCCTCTTTTTGTCATTCTTAAAATCTTCAGTCATATTTTGTGGAAAAAAAAAAAAACTGTATGTGATAAAAACTGTATGTGATCATAAAATTAGGTAATATTACACTGTAAAAAGTGAAAGTTGACTTAACTTTAAAAAATTGAGGAAACCCGTTGCCTTAAAATTATTAAGTACATAATAATTAAAAAAAAGAAGTTAAGTGAACTTGACAATTCAATTAACTTATTTTTTTTAAATTATCATTTACTTAAAAATTTTAAGGCAATGGGTTTCCTCAATTTTTTTAAGTTAAGTCAACTTATCACTTTTTACAGTGTAGGCGTTTTTGCAAATCAGGCTGTGTAAATGTAAAGTATGATGTATAAAATATAATATGGTTATACAGTTCTTGTTTCTATAGCCATGGAAGACGACATACAAGAGGAAGTCCTTTCACAGTTCAAAGAGAGGCGAATGGGCGGCTGGCAGATCCTGCAGCTGACGGCGGGCACGGGTTTGGCGGTCTATGCTGTCTGGGCAGGGATCCTCATGCCAGGGTTTCGCCGAGTGCCTCTCAAATTACGGTTGAGATCTGAGGAGTGTGTCTGTGGTTATGCTGCTCATGGGGAGAGGTTTATCAGTCTGTAACTGCTGCTGTGTTCCAGGTGCCTTATATGCCAGCAAGCAGAGCTCAAGTGAGTAACGTCATGACTCCCCTGAAGGGCCGATCTGGAGGCATCGCTGACCTGGGCTCAGGCGACGGCAGGATTGTGAGTGATCCTCTTACTTTTCTTTTTTTTTTTAATGTTTTGTAGGAATTCTATTATGCTCACAAAGGCTGCATTTTATTTAATCACAAATACAGTTAAAACAGTAATATTGTGGAATATCATTGCAATTTAAAATAACTGTTTTCTATTTGAATATATATTGAAATGTAATTTTTTCCTGTGATGCAAAGCTGAATTTTCAGCATCGTTACTCCAGTCTTCAGTGTCACATGATCCTTCAGAAATCATTCTAATATGCTGATTTGCTGCTGAACAAACATTTATTATTATTAGAAATGTTGAAAACAGTTGTGCTGCTGCTTATTAAAAACAACATTTATTCAAAATGCAAATCTTTGGTAACATTATGACTTTACCATGACTTTTGATCAGTTTAATGCATCCTTGCTGAATAAAAGCATTAATTTATTAATTTATTAAAAAAATGACCTCAAACTTTTGAACAGTAGTGAACATGTTTATGTGTTTGTTTTAATCATGTGCAGGTGTTAGAAGCGTGTCATCAGGGTTTTTCTCCAGCAGTTGGTTATGAGCTCAATCCCTGGCTCGTTCGTCTTGCATATTTTCATGCATGGAGAGCTGGACAACACAGAAGTGTTTCATATCGGCGAGAAGATCTGTGGAAGGTACATCTAAAGACTCAAAATACTATATTAAAACATGTATTATGTTGTAATATATATATATATATATATATATATATATATATATATATATATATACAGTGCTGCTTGAAAGTTTGTGAACCCTTTAGAATTTTCTATATTTCTGAATAAATTTGACCCAAAACATCATCAGATTTTCATATAAGTCCTGAAAGTAGACAAAGAGAACCCAATCAAACAAGTGAGAGAAAAATATTTTCTTTGTCATTTATTTATTGAGAAAAATGATCCAGTGTTACATACCTGTGCGTTGCAAAAGTATGTGAATCTTTGCTTTCAGTATCTGGTGTGACCCCCTTTTTCTGCAGTAACTGAAGGTAAAGTTTCTTGTAAATGCTGATCAGTCCTACACAATAACATGCAGGAGTTTTAGCCCATTCCTTAGTGCAGAACCACTTAAACTCTGTGATGTTGTTGGGTTTCCTCCTATGAACTGCTTGCTTAGGTCCTTCCACAACATTTTAATTGGATTAAGGTCTGGACTTTGAGTCTTTCCAAAACATTAACTTTGTTCTTCTTTAACCATTCTTTGGTAGAATGACTTGTGTGCTTGGGGTTGTTGTCTTGCTGCATGACCCACGTTCTCTTGAGACTCTGTTCTTAAACAGATGTCCTGACGTTTTCCTTTAGAATTTGCTGGTATAATTCAGAATTGATTGTTCCATCAATGATGGCAGGCTGTCCTGGCCAAGATGCAGCAAAACAGGCCCAAGCCATGATACTACCCCACCATGTTTCACAGATAGGATAAGATTCTTAAGCAGGATGCAGTGTGTTAGTCACCAGAAGAGACGGACGGCAGCGCGTAAGTGTTGTTGTAATACTTGTTGGTAGATCTGTTGTTTAAATTATTTACTTGCTGCTAGGAAGGAATACTTCGTTTCCTACCTATTTCTATTCTGCTTTTTCGTTGAGGTTTATATTTTTGATTGCACTTACTGGTAATTATAATAATTTGCGCCTCGGCTAAGAAGGAGCCTGTGTCATTTGCATTGCTCCTTGTGCTAAGTGTTAGTTTCGTCTTGAGCTATTAGCATTCCGTTGGGCTATTGGCTGGGCTAATCAGAAGCCAGCCACAGCTGTTTTCACTCTAGTCTGTTAGACTGTGTATTTATTTGATGTCCGTGCGCTGACGCGGAAGCGTCTGCGGAAGCCTCCTCGTGTGAAGACCGACGAGTGTAAAGACGAACGACTTTTTCCTGCGCGACTTTAACCGAGCAACGACCTTAAGTATCATTTCTATCTTCCCTCACACACTCTCCTTTTCTGTCCTCTTTCTTTCCACCTCTATCATGTGTTTCCAAACCATTCCGGTTGTCTCTCAACCACGCTCTAACATCACACGCAGTCGGCAACGTAATCCTGCTAACCTGCGCCCTATCTCTACATCTTCTACCGCACCTCTTTCTTTCTCTGTGGGTCTCTGGAACTGTCAGTCAGCGGTCAACAAAGCTGACTTCATTTCTGCTTTTTCTTTACAATCCACACTCAGCATCTTGGGCTTGACTGAGACCTGGATTTGTCCAGAAGACTCAGCAACCCCAGCTGCTCTCTCTAACAATTTCTCTTTCTCTCACACCCCACGTCAAGTTGGCCGGGGTGGGGGTACTGGGCTGCTCATTTCAAAGAATTGGACATACTCAACCCACTCTCCCCTATGCAATTACAACTCATTTGAATGTCATGCGATTACTGTAACAGCTCCTATAAAACTCCAGATTGTGGTAATTTACCGTCCCCCTGGCCAAATTCTAGCCACCTTCCTAGAGGAGCTGGACGGGCTGCTGTCCTTTTTCATGGAGGCTGGCACTCCACTCTTAGTCTTTGGCGATTTCAACATTCATCTAGACAAGCCTTATGCTACAGACTTCCATTCACTCCTAGCTTCATTTGATCTCAAACGCCTTACCACTTCTAGCACGCACAAATCAGGCAACCAACTTGATTTAATTTACACACACAATTGCACTGCAGATAACATTCTGGTGCAACCACTACATATCTCTGACCATTTCTTCATTTCATTTACATTACTTTTTGATACCCATGTGCCATCAACCCCCTTACCGGTTACTTTTAGACGAAACCTATGCTCCCTTTCTCCCTCACATCTTTCCTCTGTAGTATCCTCCTCTCTTCCCTCACCTACCCATTTCTCATCTCTGGATGTGAATGCAGCTACTGACACTCTATGCCAGACCTTAACCTCTTGTCTTGACGACATTTGTCCTCTCTCCTCCAGCCCAGCACGGGTTGCCCCTTCTAACCCCTGGTTATCCGATGTTCTTCGTGAACATCGGACCAAACTCAGAGCGGCAGAGAGAAAATGGCGCAAATCAAACGATCCGTCGGACCTGAGTAGGTATCAGTCTTTGCTCTCATCTTTCTCTGCTGAAGTCCACACTGCCAAATCCTCACATTTCCACGACAAGATCAACAGCGCTCCAGACGCGTAATCTCTTCAGAACATTTAATTCTCTCCTCTGTCCCCCTCCACCACCTCCCACCACTTCTATAACAGCTGATGACTTTGCCACTTTTTTTACAGGCAAAACTAGAACAATCAGTAGTCAGTTCTCTCCTCCACACACACACGACCTCCAACCAACCACATCCACTGCTAAAACTCCCATCTTCTCCTTCTGTCCACTCACTGAGGCAGAGGTATCCAAACTTCTCCTCTCCAGCCATCCTACAACATGTCCTCTAGACCCAATCCCATCACACCTTCTCCAAGCAATCTCTCCCACACTCTTACCAGCACTCACACACATCATCAACACATCTCTCCTCACAGGCATTTTCCCCACTGCGTTCAAGCAGGCTCGGGTAACCCCACTGCTCAAGAAACCTACATTAAACACTTCTCTTACTGAAAACTACAGACCTGTCTCTCTCCTTCCATTCATAGCGAAAACACTCGAACGAGTTGTCTTCAACCAGGTCTCATTGTTTCTTTCACAGAACAACAAACTGGATGCTAAACAGTCAGGTTTCAGGAGTGGCCATTCAACTGAGACTGCGCTACTCTCAGTCACTGAAGCCCTGCAAATTGCAAAAGCAGACTCCAAATCATCAGTCCTCATTCTGCTGGATCTATCTGCTGCGTTTGACACTGTTAATCATCAGATCCTCCTGTCTACCCTCTCATCTCTGGGCATCACTGGGATTCCACTTCGCTGGTTTGAATCCTATCTCACTGGTAGGTCTTTCAGGGTGGCCTGGGGAGGGGAGGTATCCAAAGCACATCAACTGGTCACTGGGGTTCCTCAGGGATCGGTTCTTGGACCCCTCCTCTTCTCCACATACATGACATCACTGGGTCCCATCATACAGGCACATGGCTTCTCCTACCATTGCTACGCTGATGACACACAGCTCTATCTCTCTTTTCAACCAGATGATCCAACAGTAGCTGCACGGATCTCAGGCTGCCTGGCGGACATCTCGGCATGGATGAAAGAACATCACCTACAGCTCAACCTGGCAAAGACTGAGCTTCTTGTCTTCCCTGCTACTCCAACCCTACAGCATGACTTCACGATTCAGTTAGGTTCATCAACAATTGCCCCATCAACTTCGGTCAGAAATCTCGGTGTAATCTTTGATGACCAGTTGACCTTCAAAGAGCACATTGCAAAGACTGCTCGATCTTGCAGATTTGCACTACACAACATCAGAAAGATCAGGCCCTTTCTGACAGAGCATGGTGCACAACTTCTTGTCCAGGCCCTTGTCATTTCTAGGCTGGACTACTGCAATGCTCTTCTGGCTGGACTTCCATCAAACACAATCAAACCTCTACAAATGATTCAGAATGCAGCGGCACGTCTGGTCTTCAATTAGCCCAAAAGAGCCCATGTTACACCTCTCTTTATCTCCTTGCACTGGCTACCAGTTGCAGCTCGGATCAAGTTCAAGACACTGATGCTTGCATATAGAACAACCACAGGCTCAGCACCCGCCTACTTCCACTCACTATTACGAATCTACACCCCCTCCAGAAGTCTGAGATCTGCTAGTGAGCGACGCCTCGTGGTACCATCACAGAGAGGCTCAAAATCACTCTCCAGAACATTCTCATTCACCATTCCTGGCTGGTGGAAAGATCTTCCCACCCCTATCCGGAATGCTGGATCCCTATCAATCTTCAAGCAACAACTGAAAACTCATCTCTTTCAGCACTACTTGACTTCATCCTAAACTTTAAAAAAAAAAAAAAAAAAAAAAAAAAAATCTTTCTCTTTATTTATTCCTTTCCTTTCTAGCTTGTACTTATTTGAACAATGCCTGAGACTTGTTGTTACGAGCACTTCCTCTGTCTGATTGCCTCTTCAAGACGAATCGCTTTATGTATTCCCCAATTGTAAGTCGCTTTGGATAAAAGCGTCTGCAAAATGACTAAATGTAAATGTAAATGTGTTCTTTTCTCTGAACATAATAGCTTCTCATTAAACCACTAAGTTCTATTTTGGTTTCATCCATCCATTAAACCTTTCTCCAATAGTCCTCTGGCTTGTCCACATGATCTTTAGCAAGCATTTTTTTTTTTTTTTGGAGAACAATGACTTTCTTCTTGCAACTCTGCCATGCACACCATGGTTGCTCAGTGTTCTCCTGATGGTGGGCTCATGAACATTAACATTAGCTAATGTGAGAAAGGCCTTTAGTTGCTTAGAAGTTACCCTGGGAGCTTTTTCAATCTCGCAGACTATTACACGTTCTGCTTTGAAGTGATCTTTGTTGGTCGACCACTTCTCGGGAAGGTAACAGTGGTCTTGAATTTCCTCCATTTGTACACAATCTGTCTGACTGTGGATTTGTGGAGTCCAAACTCTTTAGAGATGGTTTTGTAACCTGTTCTAGCCTGATGAGCAACATCAACTCTTTTTCCGAGGTCCTCAGTAATCTCTTTTGTTCGTGACATGATTCACTTCCACAAACATGATCAGACTTTAATAGATCCCTGTTCTTTGAATAAACCAGGTCACGCACTGACATTTGATAGTCATTGCACTGACTGAAAACACCTCTGCACAGACGGACTCTAATTTCACCTTTAAATTAACTGCTAATTCAAAATATACTTTTGCCACTCACAGATATGCAATATTGGATCATTTTCCTGAATAAATAAATGACAAAGGAAATATTTTTGTCTCATTTGTTTGATTGGGTTCTCTTTGTCTACTTTCAGGACTTATATGAAAATCTGATGATGTTTTGGGTCAAATTTATGCAGAAATATAGAAAATTCTAAAGGGTTCACAAACTTTCAAGCAGCACTGTATGTATATATATGTGTGTGTGTGTGTATGTATATATGTATATATAAAATATATGTATATTTGTGTGTATGTATGTATGTATATGTGTGTGTATATATATATATATATATATATACTTTCTTGTACAATATTTTACCCTAACTTTACACATCAACATTATAACCCAAAAAATATCAAATGACAGTATTATAGATATTATTATCGTACACTATTCTAAATTATCATACAAATGCTCAATCCTCATACAGACGCAAGATATGATTGACACACAGTATTATGCATAATATGTGTGCATGTGTGTTCCAGGTTGATTTCTGAACATATAAAAATGTCACAGTATTTTTAGCCCCTAGTGTGGTAAGTGATTCCTACATCAATAAGATTTGGAATGAATGCAATCAAAGACTTTAATCAATCAATTAATGTGCATTATGTTATTGAGTCCTCATATACTGTGTATTGTGTGTTTATCAGTTAAGTCTTTTACAGAAGTTGTTACTGGCCGAGCTGCCTGAAGATGCTTTAATTGTGGCGGGACGTTTTCCGTTTCCTGATTGGACGGCATGTAAAGTAGAGGGTGAAGGTGTGGACAGAGCGTGGGCCTATCACATACAAGAACTAAGACACCGCTACCACTCACAAGATAAACATGAGAAAACCAGCTGAGAAACATTTAAAATCTCTGCTTTCTTATTATTTTATATTCATTTTATCATGTTTTATGAAATGATGTAGTTTAGAATGTTTTTAAAAGATTTAAGCTATTTAATCGTGTTTTTATTGTGCTCTCACTCTTAAGTTAAACAAAACATAAGATGTCAAAAACAAAGCTGCTGTCTGTGGGGGTTCCTTAAAGGGTTCGAACCCATGGATCACTTCCTGTTTCTTGATGTGACCTAGATAATGTTATGTGTACAATATTTCTCTTTTACAGAAAAAAGGAAATAAACCAAATTTATTGTGTCACTTATTGAATGTGCTGTTTTGCAAAAAGTGTTTGTAAATGTGTTTACTACTCAATCTCCAGTCTTACTCAACATGTGCTTGAGATGATGGGTTGCATAATGTGAAGCCGTTGAGCAAACCACATTAAACAACCAGAAGCAAGAGAATGGCAACTCTTCCCTTTCATCTTCAGAAATAACAGACTGTCACAGACTGATTCTCACAGTTCAGAAGGAACATCTACATGCAGAAACAAAAAGTAACATTTTTTTGTGTCTGTTATTTGGTCTATGCTGTTTTTAACAAAGCAGAGTGGCTGATGTGATGCAGATGTACAGTCAAACCAAAATTTATTCAGACACCTTCAACATTTCTCACATTATCACTATATTTGCTATAGTTTAGAAAATGGCAATAAAATATGACAAGAACTCAGAGTTAAACTGTGTCAGAAAAAAATCATCTTCATAATGTCATATGACTTTGATAGAAAGGCATGTAATGAATTGGGTTGAATAGCTGTCACCTGTTAAATTTTAGTACACAATCAGATAATACCAATTTAGGTCAACCAATTACCAAACAACGCCTAAATTTGTTCAATCTGTGGTGTAAAAAATGTTGCATTAGGAATTAAAGAAAAACACTTAAGAAAAACATGGTCAGGTCAAAGTGTCTGAAAAATATTTGATCCCAAGTTTTTTTTATCAATTTTACTGGTACTCCACTGTATGAAGAATTTTTGGGTATAATATGTCACAGTTTACTTTACTTTGCTATCCTCACTTACATAAATGAACTAGTGTCCTGTACCCACTAGTAAAAATATATCAAAAATAATATCTGGTGTCTGAATAATTTTTGGTTTGACTGTATATAATACATTTGGTAAAACATTACTTAATGCCTTTATGCATAATGCACTATAAAAGTAGTTTTAATGCATTAATTCTGCCTTTTAATGCATTGTACAATCTCATTAATAATTGTAACCACATTTAAGACATTATAACGCTTATCAATTCATTGTTACACTATGCATTTTAAATTTGGTTATAATAATTTACAACAATATATAATGTATTACAACACACATTATGAATAATTATAATGCATTATACCCTTTAATAACCCATTATAATGCATTATACACAAAGGCGGTAACACTTTACGATAAGGCTCATTAGTTAACAGTAGTTCACATGAACTAAGAATGAAGAATACTTATGTAGCATTTATTAATCTTAGTCCATGTTAATTTCAGCATTTACTAATGCATTATTAATGTGTTTGTTAACATTAGTTATTGCACTGTGAACTAACATGAACAAACAATGAATGACTGTATTAACAAAGATTTAAAAAGGGTGAAAATCGTTGTTCGATCATGTAAATTAATACATTAATGTTAACGAAAGACACCTTATTGTAAAGTGAAGTCTTACCATACATTTTAATGTTAGCAAATTAGAAGCACTCAAATTAAAGTAAACAATATTTATTCTAAATCACAAATATTTGAAAAACTTTGCTAGTCGTAAAAGTCATTGATATGGAAGACAAAACCACTTCTGTTAACTTGGCAAACCTAATGACCGTTGTAAATAATATCTGAGTACCAGTTGATTAAGAAAAACAATGTAAAAATTAACAATAAAAATGATAAGATAAATTGACAAATACACAACAGTACATTTCTAATAGAAATGTAATGATTTCCCTTTTTTAAAATAATAATATTTATAATAATTTTGCATAAAATGAATGTTGTCTTTATACATAACACTATATAGATGTCTTTTAAATGTTGTGGGTCCCTATATTTGGGGGTGCGTGGCATCTAAAAGCCTGAGAAGCTCTGGTTTGGCGGATGCATGTGTAATAATGAGGCAATACCTGCGCACAGAGTGCGTAGTTACTCGAAATGTGTCTTGTTGCGGCCGGTTTCATCCAGCCCGAGATTAACATTTCACTTCCGGTAGTTTAATGGGTAGAGTACATTGGGTGCCAAAAACAACTAGTAACTATTTCATAATTACAGTTTACTGTAGAGCGCATATTTTCTTCCTCGAGGGGCGCCTGACGGCTCAGAACACCGACTCCTCAATTGAGCCGCATTCAACTCTCAGGACGGTTTATGTCTTATTGGAGACATTTGTGCAATATAAATTATAATCACATAAGTCACATTATTACAAAATATACATGTCTGACACGCTAATGGAAATTCTATTTCTGAATCCTCTATAGTATAATTTAAAGATCAAGCCTGATTAGTAATCACAAACGACTGTAACTGGTGCATTCTTACCAGCGCTCAGAAAAGTAACAAGTACCACGTGACACCTAAAGCGAAAGCAAAAATGCGTGTAAAATAAAACTCATTTTAAAATACATGTTTTAAAATTATTTTTTTTGCAACAAAATGTGTTGCAGTAAAAATTTAGAACATATTCTAAATTTGGAATTTAGAAGAAGATTTTGGTATAATGTATGCAATAAATAAATACATTCAAATCAACGTACACATGAATTCCAAAATGTAATATATATATATAATATATATATATATATATATATATATATATATATATATATATATATATATATATATATATATATATATATATATATATATATACAACATTCGCTGCCAGACAAAAAAAAAAGTACAAATATTATGACATTTTTCAATATATATATTTTATTAATCTTGTTCAAAGTCATAAAATGTAAGAAATTAGGTTTGCAGAGTCCACTTCTTCTTGTACAAGGTATTTTCCTAATAAAATAAGCAACTGCATAATGTATTGTTTGAAAAGCTCCGTCATTAAAAAGTAAATAAATAAATAAATAATCGCCTAATTACTATTCAGACCGGTAACTCCTGACCAATCAGAGGCACCTTCTCCCCTCTAAGCCCCGCCCACTAAAGCTCCCTTCCTTTACGCTGCTTGCCTTTCTACCCTCGCTCATTTCTACTAGTATGAGGAAGATGTCACTTCCGTTAGTTTAATGGGCAGAAGAGAGGAAGCTACGAGAGGCCTGCACGGAAAGAGCGATCTCACCAACCCAAGGAGTGGCTCTGGCAGTCTTCTGAGGGCTCAAAATAAAGCACCGAGTCCTGCACAGCGCTATCGTCGCGCGAGACGTAAACAACAGAGTCCCGACATATTTTTAACACCGCTGTTTTGTTGCTCTTCTCTCTGTTTCGCAGTAGTTTTATGCGGTTTGTCGCCGTGTATCCGGCCAGCGTCAGTTCCAGTCTCGCTCCCTTTAGGCTCTCGCTAGATCAACAATAATAACAAGTGTCCCGGGGCCCGTAACCGGGGCCCACCAGTCGTGTGCGGGACAGTGATGCGGAATTTCGGTGTTTCCAGGTGAAACACAAAGGCCCCAGAGGAAGCATGAGCGAGCAGAACCAGATTCATCTCATATTATAGCCGCATAAAAGCTCAGAGCCCGGGCATGGTGAGTCAAAATTAATGCATATATATATATATATATATATATATATATATATATATATATATATATATATATATATATATATATATATAAAACACACTCACAGTCTGTTTGACACATGTATGTTTTTTTTTCTTATGCAAATACGTGAGCTGTCTATATGTGCACCAAACCTTGAAGATTGCAATACTTTTGAAGTATCTGTGCTTCTTTATTTGCCTGTAAATGTTCATATTGCTTTGTGCTGGAAACATTGATTTGATTTAAACGCGTCAAAACACTTTGGTTTAGGTGTGTATAACTGTAGAATGATGTTTTAGGACTGACAGATAGCAGTCATAGATCTGCCAGATATGAAAGCATATCAAATGCAAGTTATTCTGTCATTAAGGAACGGTTTCAGATGATATTCACACAAATGAAGCAGAGCTGAGCTGCTTCTGCGTGTGTGTGTAACGGTGTCCTCTTGAGTTCATGACAGTCTGATCAGTATGAGGAAATCAAAGGCATCCTTCTGCTGCTGTGACGTCACACTCACCGTGTGGAGCAACATGCAACGTGTCGTGACTCATACAAAGAATTCAGAGCCCTGAGCATCATCACCCTCATCCGCAGCCCGCTTCCTGTACTCATCTTCCAGACTTTTCACACTTTTCTGTGAACACTGTCGCCTTTTTGTGTATTTTGTGGGTGAGCGTGCACTGAAAAAAAGGGAACTGTCAAAGAAGGCAACATGATGCACTATGCATTGTCTTTAAGGGTTAATAAAAAAAAATTAATGAGATCGAAAAAGGCATCATGATGCATTACACATAGTCTTTAAGAGTTAAATTTTATTTTTTTTTTTTAATAAAATTATTAATTAATTAATTTGTTCCAAACATGTTTGACTTTCTTTTGTGGAACACACACAAAAAGATTTTGAAGAATTTGTCAGCTGTTTTTGTCCATTCTGTTCAAAATAACATTGTATGAACAACGACAATAACAAAACACTAAGGCCCGCTTTCACAGACAGGGCTTAGACTAAGCCAGGATTAGGCCATAGTTCAATTAGGACATTTAAGTAATTTTTATAGACGTGTTTAGGAAAAAACATTACTGTTGTGCATCTTGAGATGAAACAAAGGCACTGATATATTTCAAGATCAGTCAGTGCAAGTTTATTTCAGTTGAAACAGCTCAGACTTACGTTTTAGTCTAGGACTAGGCTTAAGCCTCGTCTGTGAAACCGGGGGTAAGACTTTTTTTTTTTTTTCTTTTTTTTTTTTTTTTAAATTAATAAATTTTGTGTCCCACAGAAAAAATTCTTACAGGTTTGGAATGACACGATGGTAAGAAATTGTGGCAAAATAATTATTTAATAATGACGGATTTTATTTTATTTATTTTCTTTGCTTAACTATCCCTTTTATAAGTAAATAAGCTATTAAAATATCTCCAAACCAAATACATAACAGTGATGACAACAACAGCATAAATAAAGACAGCAAACTGTAAAACAATCCAATAACAGTAACTATGCTGTTAATTCATGCTGAAAAGCATGCTGGGAGCTTGTAAACCTTAAATCATTTGCGAAAACATTTGAGGGATATATCGTTAGTCTAAAATTGGATTCTCTGTACAGTAGATTCACATTTTTGAGTATCTCTGACTAGGCCTGTCGCAATAATCAATATATCGACTTATCGCGAAATATATTTACATGACCTCAATCATTTTTAGTGACTCAATGTATCGCCCGTTATATTTACTTAAAAATTAATGTCACCATGTTTTCTACATTCCACTTGCACCTGTGTCTTTTGCAGCTTCTCGTACATAACGTGGTGTAGTCATGAGGTGCTAGTTTACATTTAAAAAATGCTTCTACAAAAAAAGTTTTATCTGCAGATATGGTCTTGTTTAGGGATCTGTGCCTTTGTGCATGCGGACATCTGACTGCTAAGTAGTGATTGTGTTTTTCAATAATAGTGTGCACCCTTAGTTTACAGAGAAAAGGTGGTCAGGGAAAAATCTGTAGATGGAAAAATCTCCATACAAGTTCTTTGTGCATTTTTCTTTTTTTCTACTTGTTACTTTGCACTTTTTGTTAGAAAATGTTTATTTACTATTTATTCAAGTTTTTTTAAGGTATCTAATATTTTGATACTTAATTTCCATGATCTAAATATTCTTAATAATTAAAAGTTTGTTGTCATTTAGAAGTATGTAGGCCTTCTTGCATTATTATGCTGTTACAATATGATTATATATTCAGTGGCATAAAATGGTCTTAAAATGACAATAATATTGCTTATCGCAATTATTTCTGGGGCAATATATCGCACAGCAAAAAGTTGTTATCGTGACAGGCCTATCTCTGACTCTGTATGATGGATTTGCAGGTTGTAAATGCGATGGGAGTCGTGTTTGATGCACTGCATGGCTGCATTAAAAGTTCAGATTGAAATGCCTTATCTTGTCGTATCTCATCTTTCTCCCCCCCTGTCTCTCTCTGTGCTGCAGGCATCAGAGGAGGCCTCCTTACGGGCCCTGGAGAGTCTTATGACAGAGTTTTTCCACAGCTGCACCACCAATGACCGCAAGAGAGAGATTGGTGAGAATATGCCTGACATTGGCCTTCATACCGTTATCATGCCCTGATTTGCAGAGTCATCCTTTGTACAGTTTTAATCTGAAAAGGCCGTCACTTGTTATGTCTGTCTGTTCTCTTCTTTCAAGAAATTTCTTGAGGCCCAAGATCGCCCTATATTCACTTCAATGATGCCTATTCAGTATTTAGCAAATTGTCAGGAGCAGTGTGCTAATAGAAGTAGTGTGCATACTATTAAATAAGTGTAAAATGTACTAAGGTCTATTAAAGCTGCTCTTCGTGTGTAGCACCTACAGCTCTGCAGATCATTCTGAAGAAGCCAAGTGTTGGAAAAGAGCAATCTGATCTGAACAGTTTGACCTGCATATTTCCACATGAGTTATTTTATATTGCTCATTTCATGTGCAAAAAAGGCGTTTCAGGTTTTCTGCAGGGTTTAGAGTTTTTAAAAAGGTCTTAAATTGGAGCAGAAAGTCTTAGTCATAAAGTCCTGGCATTAAATGTTGCATGCACTGCAAATATCTAAATACCTAAGTGTTTTTTTTTTCAATATATCTAAACATCCTTAAAATAAGGTACATTTACATGAAATGCAAATTGAAGATATGAAGTTTTCTTTACTGAGAAATTTAAAAAATATATAAGCGAGTTTATGCTTAAAACGAACAAACATCTGTCAATGGGGAATGAAAAATTGTTTTCCGTTTGAATTACATTGATTTCATGAACTCACTTCATTTTGATCAATTTCTTATAGAGAAAGCCTTCCTATTCACTTCCTGTGTCACTTTGCTTGTCAAGTAAATGTATCTTGATTTGAGAGTTTTGAGGAAAATAAGACAGGAATACTGAGCAAGAACATAATGTTTTTGCAGTTTGATCAGATGGTACAGTAAAAATGATTTCCATATTCTAGTGGTTGGGAGCAGAGATATTCAAGCCGTAAGCATTTTTATTTTTTGTTTTGAAGTTGTATTTTCAAGGTTTGAAGCGTTAAATCTTCTTTACATTCTTAAAAAAAAATCTTAAAGTCTGATGTTTACCTCATTAATCATAACTAAGACCTGCAGAA
Source organism: Spinibarbus caldwelli (assembly GCA_039654775.1). NCBI lineage: Eukaryota > Metazoa > Chordata > Actinopteri > Cypriniformes > Cyprinidae > Spinibarbus > Spinibarbus caldwelli. The sequence goes on from CM077218.1 coordinate 25,600,857, forward strand.
GCCCTGGAGTTTACATAAGTCTTAAAGGCACAACAGCAAAAATATGGCCTGTTTAATTAAGGATTAGAGACAGACTGGAAAATATTATTGTTTGTTCTGTGGCGAATTGCTTATGTTCTTCTAATGCAAGTCACTTTGGATAAAAACATCTGCTAAATTCAACGGAAAATGCTGATGAAGAACTAAATTATGAAATTTGATGCGTCAATGCTTTTAAAATATATAAGGAAACGTCAAATAAAAATAAATTATCATGCGACCCCTTTAAGTTGAGGAATGTGTCTAATAACTGTTATATCTTGTGGGTGGAGACCACATTCATGACATTTTAAACCGTGTGTCTTTTTAAGTTTCGTAAAATACTTGGTATTCAGTTTGAGAGCATTTGGCCCAAGATTTACTCTAATTCCTCGGACCAAACATGGTGCTTTGAAACTCAGGATTTGTAGCTCAACGTATGATCAATGTACACTTCTCAGCAGTGATATATTTGGAGAAAGTGAAACTGTAATTGGTCAAGTGTAAGTCAGTTGTGCTTGTCGTGTCCTCGTTACAACCATCTATATGGTCTTTCGCCATATTTCACACCATGTTTTCAGACAAAACCATGTGTTAAAAACTATCAGCTGCGCATGGTTTTTCAGTTCCTACTTATCACAAGAGTTGATCTGTTTTTTAAAACGTTGTCATAAAAAAAATCTGCCTTATCTAATGGAGTCATTCGGTTCCTAGAAAAGATGGAACACATATTGATTTTAAAAAGGCAGATACTGTAAGTGGATTTAGATCCAGTGTCTGTCAGTTTAACTGTTAATGGTGTTTCCAGGTTATTGTAAAGTAGCTCTTGCTCACAAATGTACTGTATTTTAACTCTACTGGTCTTTGAAATGCTCATCTATGTAGGTGTGCAACAAACCAATGTTTTATTTTTCATGCAAATATGCAAAACTTTGTATACAAACCGTCACTGGCTTGTCATAAAATTAGAAGTGAATAGCTCCAGTTGTGGGAACTGCCTTCATTTATGCTTTACAGAACTTGTTTCTTACGTGTCTTTGTGAAATTAACTTGTAGATGCCCTTTTCATAGTATTTGCTCATGTTTACCAGAGTTTCGGTGTTTGTTTGGTGTTAAATGCAACAAACCACACAAATAAACATTTGAACAATTTCCACAATTTGGTTTGTTTTAGTTAGAAAGTGAATGTTTTTTCTTCAAAATAAAGTTTTTGTAATGACTGTTTTGTTGTTGTTTATTGCAGAAGAGCTGCTGAACAGTTTTGCGTGTCAGCCTGGCTCATGGAGGCACTGCCTCTATTTCCTCTCCAACAGCAGAAATGAATACGTCATGATGTACAGCCTTACGGTGTTTGAGGTAAAATTAAGCCTTCGATTCATTATTTTCTGTAGGTTGATTTCATGACTGCAAAGACCATTTTTAAGTCTCACAATACCATTCAAAACTTTGAAATTACGATGTTTAAAACGTGAAGGTTTTTAAAAGAAGTCTCTCATGCTCACCCGAGTGACCATTTTTTAGGATTCTTTAATTAATAGGAAGTTCAAAAGAACAGCTGAAGGAAAGTAATGAAAGTATTTTCTTAAAAAAAAAAAAAAACCTTGCGATAAAATTTGGCCTTTAGGGTTCGTTTTTTCCATTAAAATTATTTTCATTACTAGTGAGCATATTTTTCCCCTAAGTTGTTATTACTGTATTGCAAAAACAGATATATCATTTAAATGATCTATACTAAATATATGCTAAATGTAATTTTAATTATTAATTGTTTTTATAGTGGATGGTTTTTGCTACTATAGTGCAATAATGTTAGTTTTAAGGGTATTTTTAGGGAATTTTAAGGGGATTTGGCATTAAAATAATATCACCATGCAAAAAAAAGAACAGAACATCTTAATGGGCTTAATTTTCTGTATGCAAAATACAACTATTTTTCTTTTGATTTATGGTGAAACATGAGATTGTTTGTTTGATTCACCTTAAAATGCATTAAAATATATGAGCACAGGCATCATAGACTGTGTTTAAGATAATACACATGACAGTAAATTTGTCCTTCTCTGCAGAATCTTGTGAACAAGATGTGGGTTGGTGTAGCCAGTGAAGACAAAGCAGAACTTCGTAGCTGTTTGCCCAAGCTTCTGCTTTCCCAGCATGCACTGCTGCCTTTCTTCATCAGAAACAAGCTGTGCAAAGTTATTGTGGACATCGGACGCCAGGATTGGCCGATGTTCTACCATGACTTCTTCAGCAACACCTTACAGGTACGTCTTATTCTTTATTACGTATTATTATTATTAGGGCTGGTAAGCGATTACATTTTTTAATCTAATTAATCGCACATCAAATTTGGCTGAGAAATTACTCTCAAAAGATAATTTAAAGTCATTGTTGTGTAAAGCATCAAATAGACATTACAAAAATAGCTTCAGCAAGAAATATTTTGATTGATAAAATTTATTTCATATACTCTTTTGTACAGTGAGGGTGAGTAAATGATGACACAATTGTCATTTTTGGGTGGGAGAACTATACCTTTAATGATTAATTTTATTAATTCTATTACTATTACTATGGAAATATGAAATTATTTCTTTAATGAAATGATACTGAAAATAATAAACTAAAACTGCCAGTAGGTGGTGGTAAATGTCTTAATGATTAAGTCATCAAGTCATTTATTCATTCATTTGATTCATTCAAATGGCTGATTCATTCAGGAGTGAAGTAAATGGTTCTTTATGAATGGTCCATTGAATCATTAGTAGGGCTGGGACGGTAAATTGATGCAGAATCGATTCATGGATTTTAACAGTAGATGGCACTGCATGCTTTAGAAACGGCCGTACTCTGCTTGTTTCCAAATCCTTACACACTTGAACCTAAAATAATCATTCATAAAATTCGAAAAGGTTAAAGCGAATTACAAGGGTGTTCACAGTGGGCATCTTTGTGGTTTTGTGTTGTAGTTAGTGCAGTCACCGTCTCTAGCACCGCTGGGGTTAGTTCTGCTCAAGATGACCTCAGAAGAGCTGGTCTGTCCCAGAGAAGACTTGAGCGTCGCTCGTAAAGAGGAGCTGAAGAAACTCCTGCTGGATCAGATCCCCACCGTACTGAACCTTCTGACTGGTGAGACGCTCAGAACTCGTTAATTCAGAGTATATGTGGTTGTTAATAGTCCTTAAACACTGGAAAATGTGTATGTGATCTGATTGGGCTTGCATTTTTTTTAAAAACTACTCTCTTTTCCTCGCAGGTATTTTGGAGACAGTATGGGACAAACACAGTGTTACAGTCACCACTCCCCCTCCATCCCCCACGTCTAGAGAGTCAGGTGAGCCTCTGCTTTGACCCTTTTAACACTGGTATGTTTTGAAAGGCAAGGTCTATATCAGTGGTACCAACAAGTGCTAATATAGGTTATTTACAGGCTGATAACTAGAATATAATGCGGGTGGTTGATAAATTGGTAAAATTAATATAAATTGATAATGGCGGTGACATCACTTTACAGTAGTAAGAAAAACTATTTGAACTTTGGAAAACAAAAACATGTTTGGGGGGGAAAAGCCTGTTTGCAAGTGCTTGAAGGCTTTTGCTTGTTTTTTTGCCACTACATAACATACTTTTGTATTTTTTTGTAATCCCGTGGCCTGAGAAATTTAATATATATACTTTAAATAATTTGTTTTAGTGTAAAATGAAAAAAAAAAAATAAATAAATAAAATATTAATTTCAATTAAAAAGAAGAAAATTATGAAAATAATGATAAATATATAAATAAAATGAAATACTGATAAATAATTTAATAATAATAATAGTTATAAAAATTAATAATTAAATTAGAATTAATTAATTTTAATAATAATAATAATACTTTCTGTAAAATGACAAAACCACAGATTTGGCTATTTTGGCAGTTAATTTAACAAACAATTTAATTGTTATTGAAAATAATTTCATAAATTAATTGAACCCTAGCTAATATAGTTCTGAATCATATAATCATTATCAGTTAGTCAATCAGTGAACTTTGAATAAATATAGAAATGAAAATGAATTTGGTATTTATTATATTATTTATTATATATATTTTTTTTATTATATGAAGTTATCTCAATTAATGAACTTTGAGTGCATATAGAAAATTTAAAGCCACATGGGTCGTCAACCAATACTGAAAATCACAAACTGGTCTCTCACTAGTTGAAAGCTACCAGTAAATGATTGCTGTATTGATTGTTGTCTTTTGTCATGTTCTGTAGGCATTTTGGCAGGCGACAGCACACCGATGGTTCTTGAAGCTGAAAGTGGCGCTCTGTGTCTGCTAGCGCTGGAATGCTTGGCTCATCTCTTTAGCTGGATCCCTCTCTCCTCTTCCATCACTCCATCCCTCCTCGCTTCAATTTTTCATTTCGCTCGCTTTGGATGCCAGCAGCCAATCAAAACGAAACCTCTGCCCACTTCCAATGGAGACTCCGCCCCCGGAAGCCTCCCAGCCAATGGCGGCGGTGAGGGACACGGTAGGACTGGTCAGATGGTGGGCCACACCGAACGCGCCAGACTGGGCGTGATGGCCATGAACTGTATTAACGAGTTAATGTGCAAAAACTGCGTCCCAGTGGACTTTGAGGAGTTTCTGCTCCGCATGTTTCAACAGACTTTCTACCTGCTGCAAAGACTCACAAACACACACTCGCACACCAACACACACACTATCAAAAGCAGATTGCAAGAATTAGACGAAAGGTAAGAAATGGATGCGCATGCTTTAAACTATTAACTCCTTGATGCCGCTGCTTTTTAACCCTTTCTGCCTGTCTGTCCCTTTCAGCTATGTGGAAAAGTTCACAGATTTCCTCAGGCTGTTTGTTAGTGTTCATCTGCGGAGGATCGAATCTAACGCCCAGTTTCCTCTTGTGGAATTTCTAGCTTTGCTCTTCAAATACACCTTTAACCAGGTAAAACACCTTCACTTAGTGTTCCAGGAAGCACCGACTCTAACTTACCATATTAATGTCTAATGATACTTCCTTTTGCTGGACTTTGTTTACTCAAACCTTCCCTGTTCCTCTAATTTTTAACTCTTATCACCCTCCTTTTTTGTTTTCAAACTGGTGAAAACACCTGTTGTATTTTTATTGATGTTTTCCCTGTCATAGTTGAATGTTTGTTGAAAGTGCCTGGACGTCAAGGTGCTTTTTTTACTCTTCTCAGTGGCTTTGTCAGTATTTAACCACAAGATGTGCGTTATCGTGACTAATATTGAAGGTGTCATGAATTGAGAAACCAAAATTTTCTATATGTTGACATACAGTTGTGCTCAGAAGTTTACATGCCTCTTGTAGAATATGCAAGATTGTAATAACAACAAAATAAGAAGGATCATAAACCCCTTTTTTTTTGTTTTATTTAGTAGTAGACCTGACGGTATCAAATTTTCATGTGATAATTGCTGAAGCTTTTAATTGCTGTATACGGTATTATCACAAAATTGAAATTTAGTTGCAAAAAAAGTGTTGTCATACAATATAACAGGTTTAATAATTTTTTACTTTTTTACACACAAAAATGTATAAAGTAAAAAAAAAAAAAAGTTTCAAACAGATAAAAGTACAAAATAATTAAACAGAACAATAGGTAACACAATAAGGTCTCATTAGTTAATCTTACTCTTAAACTCCTACACTTAAAAAATACAACTGCTGGGGTTAGCTCGGTTCATTAAACAATAAGTTAAACTTTAATTTCTTTAGTTAAACTTTTGATTTTAACGTACTAAATGTTGAAATTACCTACGATTAATGAATGCTTAGAAGAATGTTTCATGCTAACTAATGTTAACTAATGGAGCCTTAACGTAAAGTATGACCGAATAATAAAGAATCAAAACTTTGTCAAACATTATCTAAGGCATGTTGTAGTCCAGATTAAAATGTAAAAAGGTTTGAAAAATAGCCTATAAATAGCCTATTAAGTCTTTTATTATTAAATATTTATGTATTCAGTGCTGTGATGAACAATTTTGTGAATACGAGAATCTGAATGGCTGTTTAAATCATTAAAATACCGGTTACCAGGGTAACGGCTGCATTTCTGCTGTTGCTTTAGCGCCATCTGCTGTCAGAATGTGAATGTGCATTTTCATTGAACGTGTCTCCTTCACTCGTTCCGCCATGCGCTTCTCATCCATGTTTGGCTTGTTTACATCAGTGTGCACATGCCTCTTTGACGCAGCATACAGAGGTGTTGTACATTTTAAACAGTTCATTCATGGTAATTTTGAAGCGCCCATTATAACAATATTGTGCATGTTCATTATTGTGATATATCGCATTACCAAAAACCGGCACATGTATATTTAGTACTGTCCTGAATAAGCTGTTTCACATAATTTATTCAACGTAAGTTTACATACAGTATAGTCCACATCAGGGTTAATATAGTTAATTAAAACTAAAACCATGAAAAATTATTTGAAATACTTTAACTGAAGTAAAATATAAAAACCTTGAACTTGTTTTATTTTAGCTAGTTGCCAAAGCAAAATCTCTTATTTTCATTTAGTTTAGCTTGATGCACTAAAATAACAAACTAAAGAACTGAAGACATATATAAAAATGACAAACAACAAATCTTCTAAAACTTATCTCAGTGATACTAAAGTAATGCTGGTCCACAAAACTAAAAAAACAACTTAATTTAACTATGCAGCTTTTGCGATCCTTCTTTGGTTAAAATTATTAACATCTTCCATATTTTGCAAAGGTTATATAAACTTAATATAGAACTGAATAAGACTTCTTTGTACTATAAAAGCATACTGCAATTTGCAGAACTCAAAACATCTTTGTTAGTCCAAAAAACAGCTTTTATTGAAACCAAGTTGTCAAAATGATTCAGTAGTTGGTACATTATCAGTAGATTCTTTGGAATTTGATGCAGGCTTTTCAAACAGACTTTTATGGAAAAATATAGTCAACGTGTAAGTAGGCATGTCAATTTTAATGTCTAATCTGTGATCGTTGATTTTTACCATATAAGGACTCCTTTGTAGTCAGTCTTTATTTTGGAAACTCATTTATTGATGTTTTTGCATCAGTAAATCAAGCTAGTGACTAAACAGTCAACTGTTTGTCCTAGTAGCATGAAAATCATTAGTTATTTAAATATTGTTTGTTTTATAAAGAGAAAGCGAACAAAGAACACACACTTTATAATCACTGGAGCTGTCAATCACTTCAGTTCAGCACAAGTTCTGTACTCATCAAAAATGATGCAATAATCAACACTTTTCATGATTAGTTCATGTCAACAGCTGCGATATTATAAGTGTCGTGAAAGTTTTGACATTGATTGTCGTAAAGGTTTTGACATTACCCAATCATAGCAGTTGGCGTGTACATTGAAGCCTTAAAGGAGACCTGCCCCCTTTAAACAGTGTTTTATTCGTAAGGCTAAAATTATAGTACAAAATGGGCTTTGATCTCCAGTAGCGCTGTCGCGATTCGTCGATTTTATTCGACTATTCGATTTTTAAAAATCCTCGACTTCATTTTGCTCGCGCCGACTAACCGGCAAAATACCGGAAGTGGCGGATTTCACAGACGAGAATCCATAAAACACATTATTAGACTGTTTTCCAAGGCTGCATAATATATTAAACCCATTTAAAAATCATAATTAAGCATAATTGTGAATTTACAAACGCTACGAATTAATTAAATAATTATATGCGATGCAGTAGCCTATATGCGCTTTATTTACATGCGTGTAGGTTAAGTACGTGCGTCACACAGCGGCTCCGTTCACAGTAGTTCCACAGAAACTGTTATCATTTACATGTGTGGAGCGACTCAAACTCCATCTCTGCATGTTGTTGTGAGTTTGGGTTTATTATAACGTTCATCTGGGAATGTAACGTGTGCCATTTCATCAGATTTGTAAGGTAAATAATTTATAAATCTACGCAAACACAGGAGACTACATCGCGGTTTCAAAATAAAAGCTCAAAACCTCACTCTGAGTTTTAACACGTTTTGATGTCCACATTCATTTAATTACAAGTGGCTGTAGCATTTCTGTCCTAAGGAAATGGCCAAATATTAAAGATTGTGGACATTTGAATTAAATGGTGCTTGGTCAATATTAAACAATGATTAGATCGCACAGTAATGTGTAAAAACAATCATCAGGCCGTTGGCGCCCCCTGCAGGCATTTGTTGTAATGCGTAATCTAAATTAGCTCTGTTTATAATACATTATATATTTTAACAGTTTTGTTCAATAAAACCATATGATTTCTTGTTATTGATACTTTATTTGAACTAATTATTATTGCACCATTGCTATTACATATGTATTTTAAGTAATTTTAAAGGCTATTGTTCATTTATATCTATTGTTCATTTATATCTTAAAAAAATATGTGTGTGTGTGTGTGTGTGTGTGTGTATATATATATATATATATATATATATATATATATATATATATACATACATACATACATTAGTGCTGTCAGCCGATTAAAAAATTTAATCGCATTAATCACAGTCATAGAATGACATGATTAATCACAAATTTAAAATACTAGTTTTTACCTGTAAATGTGTTGAAATAAAGAAATGCATGACAAACTAGTTTAAGGAAACAGAACCTTTCACAACTCCGCCAGGTATGAGACATAATCCTTATTATTCTTTTGTTTTTATTCAGCCATTATCAGCCTTTATACTGGCAATACAACGTTTACCAAGCCACATCGCTTCAATCCCAGTATACATTTACCCAACTATTATCAAAAGTATTTCTAAATAAATACAACAACATATTTTTGCGACCTTACATGAAGTATTATGACAAAATGCATTATTAAGAAGAATCGGCCCTGTTCTGCAGGTGCATTACAGATAATATTAGCATCATGCTTCAAAAGACAATTTATGAGATTAATAATACACTTTTACTCAGAACTCACTTCAAACCACCATCGAGTGTTTGTAATAACTTCCTTTTGCGATCACATGTGGAATTTGGTCGTTTACTGTTGTTAAAAATATGCTCTTTATAGCCTTTTATATCGCTGCACAAATTAGCATTTCAGATGTACACATTCATCTCAAGAAAATCACATACAAACCATATCCTATCGTAATCGTGTATTTATTATCTTGTATAATTTATAGTGGCTGTTGTCATGTTTATTTCTGCTGTGTAAAAGCCTTAACATGTATGCTCTGGCTGAAACTCATGTTGTTTGTGATGTTACAGCCGCCTCTCCGTTCTTAAGTTGCCAGGTATACATTCCAAGTATAATACACATTAGTAAAAGGATCTATTTTCATTTTTATTTGTCTATATACACCTTGGGCGGCCGTGGTACATTATAAAAGTAGCCCAAAAAACCACAACCCACGACTCTGTAATTTTTCCCGCCACTGTATTTTCAAAATAGCCCACTGGTGCGCTAACGTTACCCTGGCAACACTGGTTCACTGTACCCTCATCACACAACGATAGATAACCTTCCGCGCTGCGATGACTGGAAGAACTTGGGGTCAAACCTTATCAAACAATTAATTTGCGTTAAAAAAATATTAACGCGTTAAAAATGTTTGATTAATCGCATGCGTTAACGTTGACACCCCTAATATATATATATATATATATATATATATATATATATATATATATATATATATATATATATATATATATATATATATATATATATATATAAAATTATAGGGCCCTATGAAATCCATTTTGTTTCCAAATTCAGTTTTTTCATTTTTCTATACTCCGTTTTAATGTTTAAATTAAATTTTATTAATCATAAAGCCTGTCTAATTAATTGAGTTTTACAGTTTTATCTTTACCAAATTCTGTTTTCCATTATTTTCTGGATTCCATTTTAATGGTTCCATTAAATTTTAATAATCAAAAGCATTTCCAATTAATTGATTTTATTTAAAAAAAAAAAAAGAAAAAAAAGTATTTTTTCATTTCTTTTTTTTTTCACAAATACTGCACATTTACATTTTTCGGGTAAATACTCCTTTAAAAAGTGTTTTTTGATTATAATTTTATTAGTAGACTAGAACGTGGATATGTTGTCTTTCTTACATTATAATACTGAACTTTGATTTCAGTGATTTGGACTATGAGATGGACACTTGCTTCTTGCACTCTGTTGCACTTAACTTTTTCTTAAAAAAAAAAAAAAAAAAGGATTTCATTTGGTTTAATAAAATATTAAGTAAAATTGTTGATTTTTTGGGGGGAAATTAATCGTTTAGATTAATCGATTAATCAATAAATTAGTCAGTAGATTAATCAAAATAATAATAGTAGTTAGTAGCAGCCCTACTCCAAGTTATGACAGTTTTTGATGTAAAAATCCTTAACATTAAAAATGCACCTCAGGAAGCATTATAAAATAAAAATGCAAGTTTTGACTCCGTTAAAAAGAATGTGACTCAGCACTAAAATTTTTAACCTTTCATCTTTTGTGCACCTCTTAACTTAAATGTGTGTTTAATTTGTTGTAGGCGAATCATGAGGGTTATCTGACCTGTCTGGACATCTGGAGTATATTCCTGGACTACCTGACCACCAAGTTCAGAAGCCGATTGGCTGACAGTGACCGTGTCATTAACAGGTGCGTTTTTGTGGACTTTTTGTAAGCCCAAGAATTGAGTTTAGGTTGTATTAAAAACATCGCAGTAATCTGTGTGTGTGTGACCAGGTATAAAGACGCTCTAGTTCTGCTGCTGCGTGAAGTTCTTAACAGGATCCAGTTCAGGTTAAACCAGAGTCAGCTAGAAGAACTCGATGACGAGACCCTTGATGATGATGTAAGGATCAATCAAACATACACCAATTAAAGCATCAGTTTTGTTCTGCAGAATTTTTGAAACTCCCCCCCGGTCTCTATAGCAACAGACGGAATGGCAGAGATACCTGCGTCAGAGTTTGGAAGTGGTTGCCAGGGTAATGGAGCTGCTGCCGTCCCAGACCTTTTCAGTTCTGGTAGGTGTATATGAGTGGGTGAGCGTGTACATCCTCGCTCTCTTTGTACTGAAAACAATTGACTCTTCATTGGCAAGTATAATAGATGTTAATTATGGAAGCAAATCTGATTTAAAAACCCAAAAGCAATAATGATCATGATCCACATGAGTATGAGTTTTAGAGCTGTCAGTTATATATAATTTTATATATAGTTATATGTAGTTTTGTATATTATATAAATAAAATGGAAAATGAAAGTCTTATATATGTGTGTGTGTGTGTATATATATATATATACATACATACATACATACATACATACATACATACATGCATACATATATATAATGTATATGTGTGTGTTTTTAGTTTCCGGTGCTCCAGGAGGATCTGGACATTTATCTTGGGCTGCAGCAGTTTATCGTGAGATCAGGAACAAGTGAGTTTCTCTTCATTGTTACAATCTGAATGAGTTTTATAGATGGCTTTGTTCCAAAACCTGTAGCGCTGCATAACCAGGTAATGCTTTTAGGTATCCAAATGCAAATACCGTTCCATTAAAGGAGACATTGTTTTGGCCAGATTTTAAGGCAGGATTGCATGTATGCATCATAGATAAGGCAATCCCAGAATGCACTGCGCAAAGCTCGTTGAAAAATTCCATGCAAGATTCTGTAATTTTTGCTCAGTATCTAAATGTTACTGTCTTGAATGTCTTAATGTACCATAGCATAAAGGGGAATATGATAGTAACGTGATGCCTTTGACAACTTTAATTCCTTGTTAATCAGGCAGTAACACTTTTTTTGCTCTCTGACTTCCTATAAAATATTACATAAATATTTTACTACCTTGACATGGGGAATTTTGCTTATTACTTTTTTTGACCTGAGATTCAACAAGGCTGTACAACTACACATGAAATAAAATATAAAGTAGGAAGTTGTACATGAACTGTAATGCAAATTACCGTTTAAAAGCTTAGGGTTAGTATGTTTTTTTTTTTTTTTTTTTTCACTTTTTTAAAAAAAATAGTAAAACAGTAATATTTTGAAATATTATTGCAATTTAAAATAACTGTTTTCTATTTGAATATATTTTAAAATTTAATTCATTTCTTTAATCAAAGCTGAATTTTCATCATCATTACTCCAGTCTTCAGTGTCACATGATCCTTCAGAAATCATTCTGTTGATTTGCTGCTCAAGAAAGTTATTATTATTATTATTATTATAAGTATTAAAAACACTTGTGCTGCTCAATATTTTTTTTTTTTTTTAGGTTCAATTTATCAATGTAATGCATCCTTGCAGAGAAAAAATATTAACTTACTGACTGCAAATTTATGAATGGTAATATACCTTCAACTGATTGCTTGAATACTTGAGCAGTCTGTAAATACAGGTGCATCTCAATAAGTTAGAATGTCGTGGAAAAGTTAATTTATTTCAGTAATTCAACTCAAATTGTGAAACTCATGTATTAAATAAATTCAGTGCACACAGACTAAAGTAGTTTAAGTCTTTGGTTCTTTTAATTGTGATGATTTTGGCTCACATTTAACAAAAACCCGCCAATTCACTATCTCAACAAATTAGAATATGGTGACATGCCAATCAGCTAATCAACTCAAAACACCTGCAAAGGTTTCCTGAGCCTTCAAAATGGTCTCTCAGTTTGGTTCACTAGGCCAGTGGTTCTCAACCACATTCCTGGAGGACCCCCAACACTGCACATTTTGCAGGTCTCCTTTGTCTGACACACCCATTTTAAATCTGTGAGTCTCTACTAATGAGCATTTGACCTGGATCAGGTGTGTTTGATTAAGGAGACATGCAAAATGTGCAGTGTTGGGGGTCCTCCAGGAATGTGGTTGAGAACCACTGTACTAGGCTACACAATCATGGTGAAGACTGCTAATCTGACAGTTGTCCAGAAGACAATCATTGACACCCTTCACAAGGAGGGTAAGCCACAAACATTCATTGCCAAAGAAGCTGGCTGTTCACAGAGTGCTGTATCCAAGCATGTTAACAGAAAGTTGAGTGGAAAAAATAAGTGTGGAAGAAAAAGATGCACAACCAACCGAGAGAACCGCAGTCTTGTGAGGATTGTCAAGCAAAATCGATTCAAGAATTTGGGTAAACTTCACAAGGAATGGACTGAGGCTGGGGTCAAGGCATCAAGAGCCACCACACACAGACGTGTCAAGGAATTTGGCTACAGTTGTCGTATTCCTCTTGTTAAGCCACTCCTGAACCACAGACAACGTCAGAGGCGTCTTACCTGGGCTAAGGAGAAGAAGAACTGGACTGTTGCCCAGTGGTCCAAAGTCCTCTTTTCAGATGAGAGCAAGTTTTGTATTTCATTTGGAAACCAAGGTCCTAGAGTCTGGAGGAAGGGTGAAGAAGCTCATAGCCCAAGTTGCTTGAAGTCCAGTGTTAAGTTTCCACAGTCTGTGATGATTTGGGGTGCAATGTCATCTGCTGGTGTTAGTCCATTGTGTTTTTTGAAAACCAAAGTCACTGCACCCGTTTACCAAGAAATTTTGGAGCACTTCATGCTTCCTTCTGCTGACCAGCTTTTTAAAGATCCTGATTTCATTTTCCAGCAGGATTTGGCACCTGCCCACACTGCCAAAAGCACCAAAAGTTGGTTAAATGACCATGGTGTTGGTGTGCTTGACTGGCCAGCAAACTCACCAGACCTGAACCCCATAGAGAATCTATGGGGTATTGTCAAGAGGAAAATGAGAAACAAGAGACCAAAAAATGCAGATGAGCTGAAGGCCACTGTCAAAGAAACCTGGGCTTCCATACCACCTCAGCAGTGCCACAAACTGATCACCTCCATGCCACGCCGAATTGAGGCAGTAATTAAAGCAAAAGGAGCCCCTACCAAGTATTGAGTACATATACAGTAAATGAACATACTTTCCAGAAGGCCAACAATTCACTAAAAATGTTTTTTCTTTTATTGGTCTTATGAAGTATTTTAATTTGTTGAGATAGTGAATTGGTGGGTTTTTGTTAAATGTGAGCCAAAATCATCCCAATTAAAAGAACCAAAGACTTAAACTACTTCAGTCTGTGTGCATTGAATTTATTTAATACACGAGTTTCACAATTTGAGTTGAATTACTGAAATAAATGAACTTTTTCACGACATTCTAATTTATTGAGAGGCACCTGTATATAGGTTAAGTGAGTTGTATTGTAGTGGTATCTGGTCTTGTAATGTTCGCTCTGATGATTTTAGTGGTGCTTCTGTTCTCATGCGGCTAGTGAGCTGCTGTCAGCTGTTGTTGAGTGGTTTCGCACCTCTCTCTCTGTGTGTGTGAGTGAGAGCAGGTCGCAGGCTGAACATCACAGCAGAGGCCGACTGCAGAAAGCTGCACTGCGCTCTCAGAGACCTGAGCTCTCTTCTGCAGGCCGTGGGACGTCTAGCCGAGTTTTTCACAGGGGACGTTTTCACCGCTCGCTTTAACGACGCCCTCGCCATCGTGCAGAGGTCAGTTCCTGAATCTCAATTCCTCTTTTAACAGCAACACTCTCTCTTTGTTTATGTTTAATGTCCTCAGTGTTTGCTCATGTTTTATGCCACTTTATACCTCAAATTACAATGATGGTACAGTTTGCTTAGTCAGGCATCACTATCACTAGTTACTAGCCTGTAGAAAGTGCAACAGTGCCACGTTTTGACTTTGAATGTTCAGTGTTCACATTTATTTAAATCATTGCCTTTTGAAGTTTAATAATCACATTAGGCCATACTGTGATTCCTGTTTTTCTATTTCCAAATTTAATTCCTCTTAAAGTGAGTATTAAGACTTTTGTAATACCGTCATTTGTATGACTTTTGTACATTTGTATGACTTTGTTTCCACCATATCAAAACTTAAACATTACTATTTAAACTTGGTGAAAATAAATGGTTTCCTTTATATGCTGTTCAAATCCCTATTTTAATTAAAGGAAAACAGAAGTTTTAGTTTTACTTTCACAGTTTGAAAGTATTTTCTTGTTTTGGCCAACACATGATGTCAAAGTAATATGCAACTTTACATTTTTAGATAAACATCATGGTAAACATTTAGGATTTATTAATGACAGAATAATAGCTTGACTTATTAATACAGAGGAGTATTGAGTGCTGTTTGGTCAAATGTTACTAGCTGACTGAAATAAGTGATGGCATTGTGTTGTCCTCTCAGATTGGTGGAAGTGTCGTGTTATGGTTCTCAGATCAGCCTGTACGATGTAGAAATGGCTGTTCCTTCAGTGCTCAAACCGGACCTTATAGATGTGTAAGTAGTCATAAACTCAAGGTTGAAGGTACTATTTTCCATCAGTTAACATAAAAGTGGATTGTTTTATAATCATGCTTAATAAATGTGTGTGTTTTACAGCCATGCGCAGTCATTGGCTGCTCTGCAGGCGTATTCTCATTGGCTGGCTCAGTTTTGCAGTGAGGTGCAGCGACAACAAGATCAAACGCAATTTGTGGACCTCATCACGTCGAGCATGGCTGCCACGACTCCTCTCATCAATGCCAAGGTGAGTTGATCTTTATGAATGATCATTTATGAATGATCTTCAAGGCTCATTTAAAGTAGGACATTGTAAATTGCTATATATATGTATATATAGCAATATATGTATACGTGTGTGTGTGTGTGTATATATATATATATATATATATATATATATATATATATATATATATATACACACAAAATGCCCCGAATGCGAACCTGTCTGCGTGGCTCTGAATGAACTCCTTTTGTGGACATGTTCGTCACGTAACAACGTGCAGAAACACGGCAACTAAACTCTAAAAATTCACAGTGTTTTACCATAATGGTGTTCTCATTATAATGGTATGTGTATGACAGTCCCAGTCACAGTCAGTATGCATTGTTGTTTGTCCTGATCGCGCTGCGTTCTGACGAGATAATCATTGTACAATGAAGCGCTTTACTGCAGCGTAACTCAACCAAATGCATCTTATATGAGATAAATAATACACAATATTTATAAACCGACTGAAATGTTTTGAAATCACTTGTACCCTACCTGTTCGAAAAAATCCAGTCTTTTACTCTGCCTGGGTCAATTTCAGTCTTGTTAAAGATTTAAATCCCTGCCGCCAAGATGCTGCTCTGTCGGTCACAGATTATGGAAAGTGAAACTGAAATCTACAGAGAAGGTTGGATTTATTCACGCACGTTAAAATATTTATTGAAAGCTTCTTTATTTTCAGATTCTTATTTACAGCATTATCTTAATAGGCTGTATATTATTGTTACATATTATAATATGTATATTATTGTTATAATATACATATTATTATAGGCTGTATATTAACTTATTGGGAGAAAACCGGTAGTTCTATGTGAAATCAGACATTGAGCACCCCCATATAGTCAAAATGGCATGATCATAACACCTCTGCAAATATTCGACTGTGAGATTGGTATCGAATCAGGCTCCTCCTATTATTATGACTATTCGGAGTCACCCCTAATATATATACATGTGCACACACACACGCACACATACACACACATGTACTGTATATTAGGGCTGCAGTGATTAGTCGACATTATCGACAACATCGACAATAAAAAAATTGTCGACAAATATTTTTGTTGTTGAGTAGTCGTTTGATCTCATATGACCTAACGTAAGAGCCTGCAGTAATGCGGTTTGACCAGTGTGGCGCTGTAGCACAAGACTGTAATTCAGTTCTCCTGGATGCAATTCAAGAGAAGAACACAGAGCGCTTCAGAGCAAAATGCAGCCGAACGCACCTGAAGTTGCTGAGCGGCGTTTGGATGAATATGTAAATATATGCTGCACGCTTTCCTCTCAATAACAAAATAAACACAACAAAAACTGACAGCGGTGTGAAAGCAGCAGTTAAAAACGCATCTGATTACAGCGATGTGGATGTTTGCACGAGCTCTGCAGTAAATTCCAGTCACGTCACGTTTATTTATATAGTACTTTATGCAATAGATAGCCTTAAATCAAGCAGCTTTACAGTATTAAACATGAAAAACCAGAATCAGTGTCGATTTCAGTTAGAATTACAACTTGATTTTCTGTTATAAAGCAACTCTCCAGTGTGGAGGTAGCTAGTGATAAAATATTTTATTAGTGGGAAAAATTATTATTTCATTAAAGTGATGGTTTGCAAAGATCAAAGCTTGATCTAGCTCAGGACTGTTTTAATTATCATAACCCTATAAGGTATTTTAAGAGAGATTATTTTGTGAATAAAATAGTTTATCCAAAAATAAAACGTCTTATCACTTACCTTTATTTTGTTTCTTATCCATATGACTTACAAAAGGAGATCTTAGGCAGAATGATGTGTCATTCAATTACTTTTTCCTATAGCTAATTACATGGTGAAAGAGAGTTTTTCTGTCGGTCATCTATTTTGTGTGCCAAATATATATATTTGCATAAATTAATTGTATAATAATTGTAATTACATAATATGACTTTCAAAAGCTGAAGTGATTACCGTTATATATTATGTTATATACTGTATATGTTAGAATATGCATAACTCAACATTTTAACTAATTCTAAATGCTGAATAATCAGTCAATGTCTACTGATTAATCAGTGAAATAATCGACGATTAATCGTTCTAATAATCGCTAGATTAATCGATTATCAAAATAATCGTTTGTCTCAGCCCTACTGTATATACATGCATATTAAAATTGGTACATATGTGTCATTACATATGAATATGTGGTCAATCAATATTGGATTTAGCTGATAAAGTGAAGGCAGTAAACATTATTGTGCCAATAATATTAGTAAAATCTATCTATTTAATGTGTGAAAGTTCTTGTGGTGCGCTCTTGTCATCCTGGGAATTTCGTATTCATGAGTTGAGAAGTCATAATTATGACATTGGGTGCATTCTTGTCATTTTGTTGGAGCAAGATGGCGACATGCTTTTTTTTTTTTAAGATTTAGCTCTACTTTTACAAAATAATACATAATGTACATTAGAGTTGTTACATTGTTTTTATTCAGTTTATGAAGGTGCTGTAATTTGAATTGTCATATCTTAATTGTATGATACTCTATCATACTTTGTACATGTAACTTAAGTTTTACTGTACATGAAAAAATAATTTCAAGTATAGTAGGGCTGGACCAGAATATTCAATTATTTGAATATTCGTTTTGGGAGTTGGCATTCGATTTTCAATTTTGAGATTGAGGACAAGACAAAAGCAGTGTGCCAAATATGCGATTTGAAACTGGCCTACCACAACAGTGCATCAAGTTTGAAAAATCACCTGAGTTCTGTAAGTAGATTGTTGGTATAAAAAAACGAGCTGCTTTTATCCGCCATGTTAATCAGTAATTTTACACATGATAAAAACGTGCACTTAATTTGCTTGGAAAATACTTGTGAATGTAGGGCAGTCAGAAAAAAAGTATTTTATTTAAACTGTTCGTTAATTAAAATGTGTGATGCTGTTATTGAAAGTATGCTACCGTGTTCTTTATTTATTACAGTTCGTTGAACTTCGTTCATTTATTTTTCATTGTTTTTTTTATTTAAATAGCCTACCCTTTGCGGTGTAATTACTGTGCTGCTAATTTCTGGTTCGGGAGTGATTTGTTTATTAGAAAAATGTTAGGCTACCTTATTAAAAGTATTGCTCTTAACAGACCAGTGTGTTTTGTATCACTAGTGCAGTGTCCGTTCTCGGAGCATATAAGCCCTACCCGCGTGAGGCGCACCGCTTCCGGCTCGCGCTGTTCTGTAGTTTATTAAAAGTTTATAAATTCTGAACGTGTCGTGTGTCCATATTACACCAAAATGCGACACTGCACTCCCTTGGGTCCGCAGCAACACACCTGCCACACGTGAAGTCGATTGGATGAACGGTTCTCGGCATAATAAAAATGCAAACAGACAGACAGACGCACAGAGATTCCTGCCTTTATTAGAGAGAAGAATATGTTCAGCCCCCTCCCACCGAAGCTTCGAATATTCGGTGTTGATTACTACCGAATCTTCGAAGCTCAAAAAATGGTATTCGGACCAGCCCTAAAGTTTAGTCAGTACAGACACTACATCCATTGCTCAGGTTTCCCCATGCATAATGCAGAACTTCTAATTATAAACAAGCCTAAAATACACCGGGACTATTATTTTGAAGTGGCTATGCTTTACAACCTCTAGCTGCTTATTCAGAAAGATGAGGGGGATACAATATTATCTCTATTTTAAAAAAAAGCTGTTCTATAGATTTTTCTTTTCAAAGAATCCTGAAAAAAATGTGTCAGTTTCCAACTACACTGATAATAGTAAGAAATGTTTGTTGAGCAGCAAATCAGTATATTAGAATGATTTCTGAAAGATCATGTGACACTGAAGACTGGAGTAATAATGATGAAAATTCAGCTTTGATCATTTTAAAATCTTAAAACAGAAAGTTATTTTAAATTCTAATAATTTCACAATATTACTCTCTTTACTGTATTTTTGAACCAAAATAACAGGAAAAAAATGTCCAGGAAAAGAAATTATGTATTTTATGCGGGACTTTTAATTTTAAACAACCTTAAATACACTTGGACTCTTGTTTTGAAATGAATATGCATTTCTACCACCAGCTCCTCTCAAACAGAAAAGGGAGATAAAATATCTGCTTTTATAACCACCTACAACATATTACAATATAAGTCACCATAAAGTAAACGCTGTCATAATTCATTCAGTCATGAAGTCTTCATATCAGGGTTTTTAGTACTAATGTCCATTGCTAAATATTTAGTTGGTGGCTTGTCTTGAAACTAAAACGTTGCTCTGTGTGTTAAGGTTTACAGTTTCACAATATTGTTTAGATTTATTCTGTTTAACCCGTTTTTCCTCATTCTTTGACTTATATGAATGCTAATCTGCCTGATCTCTGTGTGCCGCAGGTTCCAGAGAAATTGCTCTTATCTGCGTGCCATCTCCTGGTCTCCATGGCGACCACCGTGCGGCCGGTGTTCCTGGTGTCGCTGCCAGCGGTGCAGAACATCTTCAACCTGATCACGGAGAATCATAACCACAGATTACCTCAGGAGGTGTGTTTATATTGGTCCATCTTTGGAAAACAGGAGAGCGTGGCAGTTTGTACTCTGTATTTGTTTGTGATGTAATGTGTGTTGTTTTTGTCCCAGGGTCACGTCCTCGTGTGTCGAGCTCTGTCAAACATGCTGCTGTTGCCGTGGCCCAGCCTGCCGGAGGCGGAGCAGCAGTGGCAGAGCCGCTCATCCAATCACACGCGGCTTCTCAGCAGTCTCACGCAGCAGTACCGCCTCCTGCCCCGCCCACCCAGCCATCACCCCAACAGTAAGAGCAACTGATTAGTAGCTATATGGGGTCTGTAAGGTTTTCTTAAAAGAAAGAAATACTTTTATTAAGCAAGTATGCAGTAAATTGATTTTAAGTGACAGATTTTAAGTGACAAATCATTTCTAATCTTACAAAGATTTCTATTTAAAATAAATGCTGTTCTTTTGAACTTTCTCTCCATCGAAGAGTGCTGAAAAATAAATTATCACAGTCTTCAGAAAAATTTGAAACAGCACATATGCTTCTTGATCAGCATATTAGAATGATTTCTGAAGGATCATGTGACACTGAAGACTGGAGTAATGATGCTGAAATACAGCTTTGAATCACTGGAATAAATTACATTTTAAAATATATTCAAATAGAAAACAACTATTTTAAAGTGCCCCTATTATGGGTTATGAAAGGTTCATATTTTGGTTTTGGGAGTCGCCAACAACAGGTTGACATGCATGCAAGGTCAAAAAAACACTTTCATTGTCTTAAAATATGCATTTATTTTTTCCTTTTGTGCTCACGACTCCAAAACGGTTCGTTCAATGATTAATTTTTCCAAATCGAAGTCGCTAATCTGCAATCGTGACGCTAATCTGCGGTGATTGGTCTGATGACCCAGTCTGTTGTGATTGGTTTACTGCGTGCAGCGCATGTCAATAACGCCCACAACTCGCTGGTAAACACCCAAGCAGCCATGGTATATGCCTTAGCCCAATGCAGAAACGCATTGATAAAGCACTGCGGTTTGTACACCAACGTATTGCTCTATTCTTTATCAGAACTCCAAATAATAACAACGACAAACATTCACTATTCATCGACACATTTCTAGACGATTGCGAGCGAGCAGATATTGCTGTTAGCCGGTTAGACGGAGACCTACAAGCTGCGCAGAGCGAACACAACACACACAACTAAATACGTATTTTGCATGCTACAGTACAGAGTACATGACAGCAACAGTTTTTAAAAGAATTACTCCACTTTCAGAATAAAAATTTCCTGATAATTTACTCACTCCCATGTTATCCAAGATGTTCATGTCTCCCTTTCTTCAGTCGCAAAGAATTTGTCAGTCACAACTTTAGCGAAACCATCTGTAATTTTCTTTAAAAAAAAAAAAAAAAGTTTATACACTTTTTAACCACAAATGCTCGTCTTGTCTAGCTCTGCGAGGGGCATGCGTACTTTGTCTATGTGCAACGGTTCAAGACAGGATATGTCTAAAAACTCCCAACACTCCAACTTCAAAATCGTACTACATCGTTGTTTTACCTTTTTTGTTTGTTTTTTGTAAAGGGTGTTTGACCCTCCTTGCACGTTCACTTTGAAAACACTGGGTTGGTGCTTCTGCAGCGATGTAGGATGATTTTGAAGTTGGAGGAGAAAATGAGTTGGGAGTTTTTCAACATACCCTAACTGTACCCTAACGGATTTACCCTCACAGTGCAGAGCACAGCGTCTTCTCCACAGGAGTCCGCTACGGTGTTTGAGGGAGGGGAGGTTCAAGTTTTCCAGAGTCTGCGCGCAATAAGTGGGCGGGCATAAATATGCTAATGTTTCATGTTGACGTCACCTTGAAACAGCTAAAGATTAGTTTAAAAAACAACTTGTTTTCATGACTCGGAGTCAACTCTTTCTTTTGAAAGACAATAACTTTATACACAGTGCACTTTTAGATTTAAAACTTTGCAGGATGTTTTCATTCACTTAGAGCTGTGTTATACACGGCATGAAAGGTAATTTTCAAAAATCCATAATAGGGACACTTTAAATTGTAATTGTATTTTGCAATATTACTGTTTTTACTATATTTTTCATCAAATTAAATACAGACTTGGTGAGCATAAGAGACAAATTTCAAAAGCATGATTTTTGAAACAATTTTACTACATATTACCAACCCCAAATTCACTCACTGACTCATTTATTTATTTATTTATATTATATAATTCATATAATATATTAATAAATATATATTAATATTATATGGCCAAAAAAAATCACGATAATTTTTTCATATCAGTCGATATCGATAATTATCACGATAAATGCAAAATCTTTATTTCTTTCAAGTTTAAAGCCAGATTTTTGCTCCAAAGTGAGTTGTTCTTAATTTTCCTTTACAAAATAAATATCTTAATAGAAAAATTAATTTCAAAGTTTCTGCATGTTCTAATAAGAAAATTCTGACTGAGTTTTTTTGGTCTCCCTTGATAGCATACATTTAAATCATGATAAACAGTTAAAACCACACACATAGCACACCTCAGTACCATGGTAAAAATATAACTATATCGTTTTTAGGTATTTGTATGAAAAACAGTAGTTAAAAACAACAAGTATAAATACACACATGCTATAGCTTAATCACAAATAAATACTATAATTATATTACATTAAATTTCAATATGAATATCCCACATTTCTGACACAATACCATGGCACGGTTAGTGTTCCTACAGTAAATCCATGGTAAATGATGGCGACTTGTAGATTGTGAAAAGCCTTCTGACTGTATCGTTGCACACAGTATTTCTCCTGTTTGTCAGCTCTGTTTCATCCGGCTTTAAAATCACCGAGTCATTTGTGTTGCTCGCTGAATGCAAGCGCTTCACACTGGATCTCACAGTGCTATTTAGTGCTCGCGTGACTGTCTTATCAGCGAGTAAACACATCTGCTCTGGTAAACTCGCGCTGCGCTGCCGTTTTGAACTTTGATCCGAGTGGATAAACGGTTCAAGCGCTTCAAATGAGTCGCACTGTTTCGTTCTGCTTTTGGTGCATAAACATTATATTGAACATTTATCGAACTCTTCATATCATTTTATTGAGAAAATATATCGCGATGATTATCGTTATCAATTTTTCACCCAGCCCTAATATAGCGATAGATAGATAGATAGATAGATAGATAGATAGATAGATAGATAAAATTTTATATAGAATTTTATTTTAGTTATTTCTATACATATTTTTTTAAAGGCTTGCTTTTTACCAGTTAATCCTTCTGTGTCCCTAAGGCAAAGCGGTGATCCAGCAGACTCTGTGCGTGTTGAGGGATCTGGTGGACAGTATATCAGGAGAGGCCACTAAATCACGTCAGATCTGTTACCACAGTCTGCAGGAGTCTGTCCAGGTCACGCTCGCGCTCTTCCCCCTCTTCATCCAGCAGCCAGGTATCTAAACCATCACTTTTACAGCCAGTGATCTTTCATCAGTGTTTATGACAAAAGCATCTTCACTGCCTTCTAGTGTCATAATCATATTTGTTCAATTTGATTGTTCTGACGTCTTGTCTTCTCTCTCTCAGATGTGACAGATGAGATGCTGAGTTTCTTTCTCACGCTGTTTCAAGCGCTGCGTGTGCAGATGGGGGTGGCCTTCACAGAGCAGATCATCCAGACCTTCCTCAGCATGTTCACCAGGTGACCTTCACAGCTTTTGCTGACACTGAGAGCCATGAGCAGTTGTTTCTGAATGAGTACTAATCAGTCACGTGTAACTGCTTATTGATGTCAGGCTTATCTAACTTGGCTAAATCTTCACTGTGTTCCTCAGAGAGCAGCTGGCAGTGAGCATCTTACAGGAGGGCAGCTCTGGCTCTAAAGTGGTTCAGAAGTTTCTCAAGATTCTGCAGGTAAATGGAATAAAAGCCACTTTGCGTTTGGGTTTCTGTGTTTATTAAGCATGTCATTCACAGTTTATCTTTGTATTATTGCTTCAGGTGGTGGTTCAAGAACCTGGTCAGACGTTCAAACCTCTGTTACCCAGCATCCTCAGCCTTTGTTTGGATCAGGTTTACCCAATAGTGGCAGAGGTATCAGAGTGCTTCAAATTGATTTTCCAGCATAATACACAGTAGCAGATGAATTTATGGTTTAAAAAAAACCGGCAGCTGTGGTTGCCAGTAATTCACTGTAAGAATGTTTCAGATATTATGGGAGTGCATATTGGCGCTTACCATAACCATAGAAAGATATGAAATAATACTCCAGAATTTATTTATTTTTATTTTTTAAATTGAACCGTTTATTGATCTTGTTGACAAAATTGTACAAAAAATCCTGTTTTTTTTTTTTTTTTTTTTTTAAATTTTTGAGTGTCATATGATACATCAGCTTTTATGGCTCATATAGTGAGAATATGGAGCTCATACTTTTGAGTAAAAAAAATACCTAAATTTTACAGGGTGTCCGCGGGTCCTTAAAAAGTCATAAAATGTCTTAACGTTTTCCTAATAAAAGACCTTAAAAAGTCTTAAAATGTCTTAAATTCAGATTCGATGGGTCTTAAATATTTTTGGTCACATTACCGCTAAAATATCTTCAGTCTGACTAACAGTTTACAATAATTGGACAGACCGAAGTGTTTTTTTTTTTTCTTTTATTTCTTCCCCTGCGGGGGCTACAGCTAATCAGCCTTCTAGCTAGTTTAATTAATTAATCTTTTTTTTTTCTTTTTTTTTACTTGACCAACCGGACAAATATCCTGATTAAAACATAATAGTGACAAAAAATAACTAACGAAGCATCGAAACGCTAGAATGATTCTTCTAATTTTATTAGTCTACATTCAATGTAAACAGCAGTTGATAATGGATAGTGTATTTCTGGTATCAAGGTCGCGCTGTTGAGGCTCGCTGCCTGTCTCTTTGTGAGAGACTTTAAAACGAATGAGCGCAACAGCACACAGAGAAACTCAGAAGAAACACTGAGATAAAAATTCTAAATGTTTAGTTTATTCATAACATGATATCGTTCGGTAACATACCATGACAAGTGAGCTATTTTGCTGAATATTCTCATAATGCAAAAAAAATAAATAAACACCGACGGAGTGAAATCTAGACGTGCGTAGCTAGTGTGCTCTTTCGCTATGATTCAGTCTGTTAAAATACATTTAGAATGATCGCAAAATTCAAGACATGGGGGAAGAAAATGTATGTCTTTATACCACTTCATATAGTTAATCAATTTCACACGAAGAGTGCCGTTTTTTTCACAGTTCAATAAACGAAGTTAGTTAAGAGACTTGCGTTTTAGACACCATATTACCTGTTTTTGCACTATTTCAACAAAAATAATTCCAAACACAGCCACAGCACTGTTTTGCGTCTCTGAGCAACATGTTTCGTTCCTGAATGAATCAACCATTAAATGATTCGGTTCAATCCCAATGACTCACTTATTAACAGTGACTTGCTGCCACCTACTGGCGGTTTTAATTTCACATTTAAAGTATCTTTTTTATTATTTAAATAATTTCAAATGTCAGTATTCAACGTTTTGTTTAATGTATCAAAACATTTATGCATCTGTAAAAAAGAAAAAAAGAAAAATAGGCCTTTGTAAAGCTAAATAACATGCAGATTTAAGTATGGAAAAGCTGATAGAACACTGAAAATATTGCTTCAAAATAAATTGTTTTCGCCATCAAAAATCTCGGTGATGCGGTGCTTTTGTGGGGATATTTTGTATGTAATACAGTTGTGTGTACCTGCTTGCTGCGTCTGCACGTCTCTCTCTACAAAAAAATGACTTCAAAAACAGCGATTTTATCACCTCGTTGCTGGTGAATATAATGTAGCGATCTAGTATCTATCTTTTATTTTATTAATAAAAATCGCGGGGAAGCGTTGGAAGTTTGTGGGTGTGTGTGTGCAGCACAATCTGCTCTCTCTCTCTCTCTCTCTCTCTCTCTCTCTCTGTGTGTGTGTGAGCGAGTGATGTGTGTTGGTCAGTGTGCATCAATTAAAGCAGCGTATTAATATGGAACGGTGATTAAACTGACTTGAAACTACCTGTTCATTAAACAGTTATACTGCATACCTGCCAGCCAATCAGAATCCAGTGTTCAGAAAGACCATGGAATAATACTGTTTTATACAGTAATTATAGTTTTTACTTGCAAAAACTATACTTTTGACATTATTTTACAGTACACTGCTATTAAACACGTTACAGTTTTTCCATTTTGTAAATGATAAAATAACTTGGTTAACCGATTCAGTTTTTACTGTAGCATGTAAAAATGTTTGTAAAAATTACAAATATTTTGTGTATGAACCAGAATGCAAAACATTTAATACATTAGCATCTACAAGATAAATGCTAATTGTTGTCTAGCAGAAATAGTAATTTAATACAAACACTTACAATAAATACACATATTATTTTTATTCAATGACTGTAAATGGTTTAATTCAAATAAAAAAAGGGTTTCACCATCTAAAGGTCACTTATGAGAGAACGTTCTTCTTTCTGGAAGTTTTTGTAATTTGCTGATCTTCGTCTCTGTGTTCTGCAGCGTTCCTGTCCAGATGTGAAAGCCGAGATGTTCGAGCTGCTCTTTCAGATTCTCCATCAGAACTGGAGGTTCTTCTTCAAGAGCTCAGTGTTGAGCAGCGTTCAGAGAACCGGAGCCGAAGAACTGATGGAGAACCAAGCGCAGTTCATTGCCGCCATGCAGGTATCAACTGCACATGCATAAATGCCATAGAAACATGACTTAACCAAGTCTGCTTTGCAGAAGCCTCAAGCAGTGACATCCCTTGCATGCTGATCTGGTTCAGTCTGATTCAGAGATTGATTCATTCATTATGAAGAACCACATCAGTCAACCATTTCCAAGGCACTTTAACGTGTGGAGTCAGCACAGACAACACAATGCAATGTTTTTGTTTTTGGCTTTTATAGTCTGTATATTATTCAGCGTTTCCTAGAATGTTGTTTCATACAATTCAAGCTTCAGTTGCGGCTCTAGAAATGCTGGTATGTGTGCTGGACTATTTTTTGTGTCTGAGCGCCATGTATTTGATTTGCAGGCATTTGGTCAGTCTTTTCTGCAACCAGACATTCACATCTTCAAGCAAAACTTGAGTTACCTCGAGGTCCTAAACACCAAACACAAGCTGTACCACAGGGTAAAACTATCTTACTTTCTTTTATTTATTTGAAAGATATATAAATTAAAAATACTTTCATACTTAGGTTTAATTTTAAATTTATATTATTTTTATATATTTATATATATTTTAATTTTATTTATATTTAAAAATATTTTAATTCAATTATTTATATTTCATATAAACAAAAATGTAAGTTATATTTAATATAAATAAAAATTGAACTACCATTTAATATAAAATAAAATTTAATTCATATTTAATAAATTAAAAAGTAAACTTCTATTTAATATAAATATTTTTCATATAAAAAAAAAAAAAAAATATATATATATATATATATATATATATATATATATATATATATATATATATATATATAATATAGAGAGAGAGATATTTTATATATCAAATAAAAAAATACACTGGTATTTAATATGAATTAAAAACTAAACTATTTAAAATGGTACATTTTTATTTATATATAATATGCAATAAATGTTTAATTTTAATTTACATTTTATATTAAAAAAAATTAAATCATTTAATACAAATAAAATTGAACGAATATTTAATATATATTGAAGATAAATTAAAAAATAAACATTAAATAAGTTTTAATTTGTATTAAGTGTTTAATTTAATTTGAGGTTCATTTTTAATTTATACTTAATATAAATTATAAATGAAAATGATATTTAATATAAGTAAAAAATTAAACTAATTTAAAATAAAAAAAATTAAACTTATTAAATATTTAATTTCTCTTTGTTTTATAATAGGTGTAATGCGTTTATTTAATTCAAATGGATTTATTTTTGTTTTGATGTGTGGTTACGTGTTCATTTCAGAAGCTGTTCCGGAACGCCATGCTGTTCCACTTCATAAATGTTCTCCTGCAAGTCCTCCTGCACAAGAGCCACGACCTCCTCCAGGACGACATCACGCTGGCGCTCTACAACATGGCGGCTGTGGATTTCCCAGCGTTCTACTCTTCCTTCTTGCCAGAGTTCCTCAATGGCTGCCAAGGCCTCGACCCCCACCAACGCACAACGCTTGCCCGAAACTTCACGCCAGAGAGGGTGAGTGAACCTGACTGAAGCCATTAATACCTAAAGTGCTAATTACATAAGAAAATTGTGTTGTTTTCACAAATGTGAAGCGCTGGAATATATTTTGGCTTTTTTTGACATTGCTCTGTCTTTTAATGACTTTTGTAATTGTTCACATGCCTATAAATATGTCAGGTGTTTACCTCAGATATATTATATATATATATATATATATATATATATATATATTATGAGGGGCCAAACAGGAAATAATTATATAAAAATCTGAATATATAGTTATAAATCTGAATATATAAATGTAAATCTAAATATATAGTTATAAGTCTGAATATATAAATGTAAATCTGAATATATAGTTAAGTCTGAATATATAAATGTAAATCTGAATATATAGTTATAAATCTGAATATATAAATGTAAATCTGAATATATAGTTATAAGTCTGAATATATAGAAGTAAATCTGGATATATAGTTATAAATCTGAATATATAGAAGTAAATCTGAATATATAGTTATAAGTCAGAATATATAAATGTAAATCTGAATATATAGTTATAAGTCTGAATATATAGAAGTAAATCTGAATATATAGTTATAAATCTGAATATATAAATGTAAATCTGAATATATAGTTATAAGTCTGAATATATAGAAGTAAATCTGAATATATAGTTATAAATCTGAATATATAGAAGTAAATCTGAATATATAGTTATAAGTCTGAATATATAGAAATAAATCTGAATATATAGTTATAAATCTGAATATATAGAAGTAAATCTGAATATATAGTTATAAATCTGAATATAGAGAAGTAAATTTGAATATATAGTTATAAGTCTGAATATATAAATGTAAATCTGAATATATAGTTATAAGTCTGAATATATAGAAATAAATCTGAATATATAGTTATAAATCTGAATATATAGAAGTAAATCTGAATATATAGTTATAAATCTGAATATAGAGAAGTAAATTTGAATATATAGTTATAAGTCTGAATATATAAATGTAAATCTGAATATATAGTTATAAATCTGAATATATAGAAGTAAATCTGAATATATAGTTATGAATCTGAATATACAGAAGTAAATCTGAATATATAGAAGTAAATCTGAATATATAGTTATAAGTCTGAATATATAAATGTAAATCTGAATATATAGTTATAAGTCTGAATATATAGAAGTAAATCTGAATATATAGTTATAAATCTGAATATATAGAAGTAAATCTGAATATATAGAAGTAAATCTGAATATATAGTTATAAGTCTGAATATATAAATGTAAATCTGAATATATAGTTATAAGTCTGAATATATAAATGTAAATCTGAATATATAGTTATAAGTCTGAATATATAAATGTAAATCTGAATATATAGAAGTACATCCGAATATATAGTTATAAATCTGAATATATAAATGTAAATCTGAATGTATAGTTATAAGTCAGAATATATAAATGTAAATCTGAAAATATAGTTATGTCTGAATATATAAATGTAAATCTGAATATATTCTTATAAATCTGAATATATAGTTATAAGTCTGAATATATAGATGTAAATCTGAATATATAGAAGTGAATCTGAATATATAGAAGTACATCTGAATATATAAACGTAAATTGTGAATATATGGAGGTAAATCTGAATGTATAGTTACAAATCTAACACTAACAGTAGTTTTCTTTTTTCTATTCTATCTACTTGTTTCTTTAAAAAAAAACAAAAAAAAAAACACTAGGTTTCTTTATTCTATATTCTATCTGCTTGCAACTTGTACTGCGTTAGGCTAACTGAGACTTGTCATAGTGCTTGCATGTTGTTGCTCTTTTGTTGGTTTTGATTGCTTCTGTTGTCCTCATTTGTAAGTCGCTTTGGATAAAAGCGTCTGCTAAATGACTAAATGTTAATATAATGTAAATATATGTGATGCGATCTGGGAAAACCCATCGGATGTCGCGCTGGGACATTTTCAGGAAATTCGAAAAATAAGTCGAATGTCAATTTTTTTTTTTTTTTTTTGTCAAAATTAGGTTTTTATTAAAATATTATTCTATAACATCTTGTCTATCGTCTCTGAAAATATCTTGGCAAAATTCCCTTGTTTAGTACAGAAAAATAGCGATATATTGCAGCAAGCAGAAAAGACTGTGTCTTTCTCTTATGTTAAGGACGCGCTGAGGAGGTGCTTTCTCTTAACACCACAAAAACTGTTAACCTATCAAAATAAACCACGTAACATATATAATAAAGTTGGATCAATGCACATTTCCCGCCAGTCCTGTTTAAACTATGGCATGCAAAGTTTATTTATTTATTTATTTATTAAGTAAATAATAATTTATTAAGTATTAAGTATATTATGATATGGCGGAACACGGGAGAACAGTCTGAAGTAACATTAGCTGCTCACTTAAACGATCTTGCACATCTCAGTCTGCTCAATCTTGGTGATGGTAGTGCCCTACACGATGTTATAATTGACTATTTCGCATCCAGAGATGAATAATCGGAAGATGAAGTTACTAAAGAGGAAGAGTCCGATGACAGTCTGTTAGCCTATATGCACAGGTGCGCGAACAGTTCTAAATGTAAACTACAAGGTAGCTACACTATTGGTGCTATCTAAACATACAAGGGGTGATCAAAAGTTCAGAGTCTATGCCCATCATGATAAACAACGGAAAACTGTCCTCTTCAGGGTAACGTTAGTCTGTTTGTGTAATGATGCAGAATAGCGCTCCTGACAGACAGCTCTCGTTAAACCCGTGAAGTGAAAGTGAAACCCGTCTCCCTTTAAACCCGTTTTTCTCAAAATTCCATTCCTGAAAATAATAGCTATCAGCCAACTTCAGATAGCCATAACTTTTGTTACGTTCAAGCTATGGACAAAATAAAAACAGTTTTGGAAAGGACTTGAACCCAGCTTCCATGGTATCAAAACCTAAAAAGGTCAAATTTCACCAT